>ARYC01013191.1:0-12138 GCA_000711775.1 Oxytricha trifallax
TGACTCGCCATATCAAGAAATGTAGTGCGTTCTCTGAATTACATTATGTGTTTTAGTTTGAATTCCGTTCACCCCCATTTTAAAAAGTTGTAGACTGATTGATTGATTTCATTCAGTATTTTTGACTTTAAAAAAACACATAATAAATTATATTATATTTTTCTTGGACATCTATCCAGATTTGTGTACTTGGACACTTAAGTGCTAGAGAATTGAATGTAGTTTTCTAGCTATTCAAAATGTGGTGAGCAGTATGACGATAATAAAAATTAATTATAAGAATTGGCTCCATCAGCAAGATAACATTATAATTGCAAACTCGTTTTCAATATTATTTATTCATGAATTAATGAACTGAGAAAGTTGTGCACGATGTTAGGAAGAAATGGGAATTAGGGTTTCGGGGGTTCAGTGTTTCACTCTGCTTAAGTTTAAAAGAATTTTAATTCGAGTGCAAGTGCCTCTCTCAAGAAATGAGTTCTTTACAACTCATCAATTGAGTCAATAAATAAAGAGGGAAATTTATCATTAAAATTTACAAGATAAAACATTATGTAAAATGCAGCTATATTTAAAATTGCTGGAAGATACATTCATTGTCAACAGATTTTGACTCGCCATATCAAGAAATGTAGTGCGTTCTCTGAATTACATTATGTGTTTAGTTTGAATTCCGTTCACCCCCATTTTAAAAAGTTGTAGACTGATTGATTGATTTCATTCAGTATTTTTGACTTTAAAAAAACACATAATAAATTATATTATATTTTTCTTGGACATCTATCCAGATTTGTGTACTTGGACACTTAAGTGCTAGAGAATTGAATGTAGTTTTCTAGCTATTCAAAATGTGGTGAGCAGTATGACGATAATAAAAATTAATTATAATAATTAGCTCCATCAGCAACATAACATTAAATTTGCAAATTCGTTTTCAATAATTTTTCATTAATTAATGAACTGAGATAGTGTGCACGATGTTAGGAAGAAATGGGAATTTGGGTTTCGGGGGTTCAGTGTTTCAATCTGCTTAAGTTTAAAAGAATTTAAATTCGAGTGTTAGTGCCTGTCTCAAGAAATTAGTTGTTTAAAATTCATTAATTTAATCAATAAATAAAGAGGGAAATTTATCAAAAATACTTACAAGATAAAACATTATGTAAAATGCAGCTATATTTAAAATTTGCTCGAAGATACATTCATTGTCAACAGATTTTGTCTCGCCATATTTAGAAATGTAGAGCGTTCTGTGAATTACATTATGTGTTTTAGTTTGAATTCCGTTCACCCCCATTTTAAAAAGTTGTAGACTGATTGAGTGATTTCATTCAATATTTTTGACTTTAAAAAGAAAACACAAAATAAATTATCTTATATTTTTCTTGAACATCTATCCAGATTTGTGTACTTGGACACTTAAGAGCTAGAGAATTGAATGTAGTTTTCTATCTATTCAAAATGTGGTGAGCAATATGACGGACGATAATAAAAATTAATTATAAGAATTGGCTCCATCATCAAGATAACATTACAATTGCAAATTCGTTATCAATATTATTTCATAAGAATTAATGAACTGAGAAAGTTGTGCACGATGTTAGGAAGAAATGGGAATTAGCGTTTCGGGTATTCAGTGTTTCAACCTGCCTGCTTATGTTTTAAAAAATTTTAATTCGAGTGTTAGTGCCTGTCTCAAGAAATGAGTTGTTTAAAACTCATCAATTGAATCAATAAATAAAGAGGGAAATTTAATAAATACTTACAAGATAAAATATTATGTAAAATGCAGCTATATTTAAAACTGCTGGAAGATACATTCATTGTCAACAGATTTTGACTCGCCATATCAAGAAATGTAGTGCGTTCTCTGAATTACATTATGTGTTTTAGTTTGAATTCCGTTCACCCCCATTTTAAAAAGTTGTAGACTGATTGAGTGATTTCATTCAATATTTTTGACTTTAAAAAGAAAACACAAAATAAATTATCTTATATTTTTCTTGAACATCTATCCAGATTTGTGTACTTGGACACTTAAGAGCTAGAGAATTGAATGTAGTTTTCTATCTATTCAAAATGTGGTGAGCAATATGACGGACGATAATAAAAATTAATTATAAGAATTGGCTCCATCATCAAGATAACATTACAATTGCAAATTCGTTATCAATATTATTTCATAAGAATTAATGAACTGAGAAAATTGTGCACGATGTTAGGAAGAAATGGGAATTTGGGTTTCGGGGGTTCAGTGTTTCAACCTGCCTGCTTAAGTTTAAAAGAATTTAAATTCGAGTGTTAGTGCCTCTCTCAAGAAATGAGTTGTTTAAAACTCATCAATTGAATCAATAAATAAAGAGGGAAATTTATCATAAATACTCACAAGATAAAATATTATGTAAAATGCAGCTATATTTAAAATTGCTCGAAGATATATTCATTGTCAACAGATTTTGTCTCGGTATATCAAGAAATGTAGAGCGTTCTTGAATTACATTATGTGTTTTAGTTTGAATTCCGTTCACCCCCATTTTAAAAAGTTGTAGACTGATTGATTGATTTCATTCAGTATTTTTGACTTTAAAAAAACACATAATAAATTATATTATATTTTTCTTGGACATCTATCCAGATTTGTGTACTTGGACACTTAAGTGCTAGAGAATTGAATGTAGTTTTCTAGCTATTCAAAATGTGGTGAGCAGTATGACGATAATAAAAATTAATTATAAGAATTGGCTCCATCAGCAAGATAACATTATAATTGCAAACTCGTTTTCAATATTATTTATTCATGAATTAATGAACTGAGAAAGTTGTGCACGATGTTAGGAAGAAATGGGAATTAGGGTTTCGGGATTCAGTGTTTCAATCTGCTTAAGTTTAAAAGAATTTAAATTCGAGTGTTAGTGCCTGTCTCAAGAAATTAGTTGTTTAAAATTCATTAATTTAATCAATAAATAAAGAGGGAAATTTATCATAAATACTTACAAGATAAAATATTATGTAAAATGCAGCTATATTTAAAACTGCTGGAAGATACATTCATTGTCAACAGATTTTGACTCGCCATATCAAGAAATGTAGTGCGTTCTCTGAATTACATTATGTGTTTTTAGTTTGAATTCCGTTCACCCCCATTTTAAAAAGTTGTAGACTGATTGATTGATTTCATTCAGTATTTTTGACTTTAAAAAAACACATAATAAATTATATTATATTTTTCTTGGACATCTATCCAGATTTGTGTACTTGGACACTTAAGTGCTAGAGAATTGAATGTAGTTTTCTAGCTATTCAAAATGTGGTGAGCAATATGACGCTAATAAAAATTGATTATAAGAATTGGCTTCATCAGCAAGATAACATTATATTTGCAAATTCGTTTTCAATAATATTTCATGAATTATTAATGAACTGAGAAAGTTGTGCACGAAGTTAGGAAGAAATGAGAATTAGGGTATTCAGTGTTTCAACCTGCTTAAGTTTAAAAGAATTTAAATTCGAGTGTTAGTGCCTGTCTCAAGAAATGAGTTGCTTACAACTCATCAATTGAATCAATAAATAAAGAGGGAAATTTATCATAAAAACTTACAAGATAAAACATTATGTAAAATGCAGCTATATTTAAAACTGCTGGAAGATACATTCATTGTCAACAGATTTTGACTCGCCATATCAAGAAATGTAGAGCGTTCTCTGAATTACATTATGTGTTTTAGTTTGAATTCCGTTCACCCCCATTTTAAAAAGTTGTAGACTGATTGATTGATTTCATTCAGTATTTTTGACTTTAAAAAAACACAAAATAAATTATATTATATTTTTCTTGGACATCTATCCAGATTTGTGTACTTGGACACTTAAGAGCTAGAGAATTCAATGTAGTTTTCTAGCTATTCAAAATGTGGTGAGCAGTATGACGATAATAAAAATTAATTATAAGAATTGGCTCCTCAGCAAGATAACATTATATTTGCAAATCCGTTTTCAACATTATTTCAAGAATTAATGAACTGAGAAAGTTGTGCACGATGTTAGGAAGAAATGGGAATTAGCGTTTCGGGGATTCAGTGTTTCAATCTGCTTAAGCTTAAAAGAATTAAATTCGAGTGTTAGTGCCTGTCTCAAGAAATTAGTTGTTTAAAATTCATTAATTTAATCAATAAATAAAGAGGGAAATTTATCAAAAATACTTACAAGATAAAACATTATGTAAAATGCAGCTATATTTAAAACTGCTCGAAGATACATTCATTGTCAACAGATTTTGACTCGCCATATCAAGAAATGTAGTGCGTTCTCTGAATTACATTATGTGTTTTAGTTTGAATTCCGTTCACCCCCATTTTAAAAAGTTGTAGACTGATTGAGTGATTTCATTCAATATTTTTGACTTTAAAAAGAAAACACAAAATAAATTATCTTATATTTTTCTTGAACATCTATCCAGATTTGTGTACTTGGACACTTAAGAGCTAGAGAATTGAATGTAGTTTTCTATCTATTCAAAATGTGGTGAGCAATATGACGGACGATAATAAAAATTAATTATAAGAATTGGCTCCATCATCAAGATAACATTACAATTGCAAATTCGTTATCAATATTATTTCATAAGAATTAATGAACTGAGAAAATTGTGCACGATGTTAGGAAGAAATGGGAATTAGCGTTTCGGGGATTCAGTGTTTCAACCTGCCTGCTTAAGTTTAAAAAAATTTAAATTCGAGTGTTAGTGCCTGTCTCAAGAAATGAGTTGTTTAAAACTCATCAATTGAATCAATAAATAAAGAGGGAAATTTATCAAAAATACTTACAAGATAAAACATTATGTAAAATGCAGCTATATTTAAAATTGCTCGAAGATACATTCATTGTCAACAGATTTTGTCTCGCCATATCGAGAAATGTAAAGCGTGCTCTGAATTACATGATGTGATTTAGTTTGAATCCCGTTCACCCCCATTCTAAAAAGTTGTGACTGATTGATTGATTTCATTCAGTATTTTTGACTTTAAAAAAACACAAAACAAATTATAATATATTTTTCTTGAACATCTATCCAGATTTGTGTACTTAGACACTTAAGAGCTAGAGAATTGAATGTAGTTTTCTAGCTATTCAAAATGTGGTGAGCAATATGACGATAATAAAAATTAATTATAAGAATTGGCTCCATCATCAAGATAACATTATAATTAATTGCAAATTCGTTATCAATATTATTTCATAAGAATCAATGAACTGAGAAAATTGTGCACGATGTTAGGAAGAAATGGGAATTTGGGTTTCGGGGATTCAGTGTTTCAACCTGCTTAAGTTTAAAAGAATTTAAATTCGAGTGTTAGTGCCTGTCTCAAGAAATTAGTTGTTTAAAATTCATTAATTTAATCAATAAATAAAGAGGGAAATTTATCAAAAATACTTACAAGATAAAACATTATGTAAAATGCAGCTATATTTAAAACTGCTCGAAGATACATTCATTGTCAACAGATTTTGACTCGCCATATCAAGAAATGTAGAGCGTTCTCTGAATTACATTATGTGTTTTAGTTTGAATTCCGTTCACCCCCATTTTAAAAAGTTGTAGACTGATTGATTGATTTCATTCAGTATTTTTGACTTTAAAAAAACACAAAATAAATTATATTATATTTTTCTTGGACATCTATCCAGATTTGTGTACTTGGACACTTAAGAGCTAGAGAATTGAATGTAGTTTTCTAGCTATTCAAAATGTGGTGAGCAATATGACGATAATAAAAATTAATTATAAGAATTGGCTCCATCAGCAAGATAACATTATATTTGCAAATTCGTTATCAACATTATTTCATGAATCAATGAACTGAGAAAATTGTGCACGATGTTAGGAAGAAATGGGAATTAGGGTTTCGGGGTTCAGTGTTTCAATCTGCTTAAGTTTAAAAGAATTTAAATTCGAGTGTTAGTGCCTGTCTCAAGAAATTAGTTGTTTAAAATTCATTAATTTAATCAATAAATAAAGAGGGAAATTTATCAAAAATACTTACAAGATAAAACATTATGTAAAATGCAGCTATATTTAAAATTTGCTCGAAGATACATTCATTGTCAACAGATTTTGTCTCGCCATATTTAGAAATGTAGAGCGTTCTGTGAATTACATTATGTGTTTAGTTTGAATTCCGTTCACCCCCATTTTAAAAAGTTGTAGACTGATTGATTGATTTCATTCAGTATTTTTGACTTTAAAAAAACACATAATAAATTATATTATATTTTTCTTGGACATCTATCCAGATTTGTGTACTTGGACACTTAAGTGCTAGAGAATTGAATGTAGTTTTCTAGCTATTCAAAATGTGGTGAGCAGTATGACGATAATAAAAATTAATTATAAGAATTGGCTCCATCATCAAGATAACATTATAATTAATTGCAAATTCGTTATCAATATTATTTCATAAGAATCAATGAACTGAGAAAATTGTGCACGATGTTAGGAAGAAATGGGAATTTGGGTTTCGGGGGTTCAGTGTTTCAACCTGCCTGCTTAAGTTTAAAAGAATTAAATTCGAGTGTTAGTGCCTGTCTCAAGAAATTAGTTGTTTAAAATTCATTAATTTAATCAATAAATAAAGAGGGAAATTTATCAAAAATACTTACAAGATAAAACATTATGTAAAATGCAGCTATATTTAAAATTTGCTCGAAGATACATTCATGTCAACAGATTTTGTCTCGCCATATTTAGAAATGTAGAGCGTTCTGTGAATTACATTATGTGTTTTAGTTTGAATTCCGTTCACCCCCATTTTAAAATGTTGTAGCCTGATTGATTGATTTCATTCAGTATTTTTGACTTTAAAAAAACACAAAATAAATTATCTTATATTTTTCTTGGACATCTATCCAGATTTGTGTACTTGGACACTTAAGAGCTAGAGAATTCAATGTAGTTTTCTAGCTATTCAAAATGTGGTGAGCAGTATGACGATAATAAAAATTAATTATAAGAATTGGCTCCATCAGCAAGATAACATTATATTTGCAAATCCGTTTTTAATATTATTTCAAAAGAATTAATGAACTGAGAAAGTTGTGCACGATGTTAGGAAGAAATGGGAATTAGCGTTTCGGGGATTCAGTGTTTCAACCTGCTTAAGTTTAAAAGAATTTAAATTCGAGTGTTAGTGCCTGTCTCAAGAAATTAGTTGTTTAAAATTCATTAATTTAATCAATAAATAAAGAGGGAAATTTATCAAAAATACTTACAAGATAAAACATTATGTAAAATGCAGCTATATTTAAAATTTGCTCGAAGATACATTCATTGTCAACAGATTTTGTCTCGCCATATTTAGAAATGTAGAGCGTTCTGTGAATTACATTATGTGTTTTAGTTTGAATTCCGTTCACCCCCATTTTAAAAAGTTGTAGACTGATTGAGTGATTTCATTCAATATTTTTGACTTTAAAAAGAAAACACAAAATAAATTATCTTATATTTTTCTTGAACATCTATCCAGATTTGTGTACTTGGACACTTAAGAGCTAGAGAATTGAATGTAGTTTTCTATCTATTCAAAATGTGGTGAGCAATATGACGGACGATAATAAAAAT
The DNA here is from genome assembly GCA_000711775.1 of Oxytricha trifallax. NCBI lineage: Eukaryota > Ciliophora > Spirotrichea > Sporadotrichida > Oxytrichidae > Oxytricha > Oxytricha trifallax. The sequence continues at coordinate 7,613 of ARYC01013191.1, forward strand.
TAATTATAAGAATTGGCTCCATCATCAAGATAACATTACAATTGCAAATTCGTTATCAATATTATTTCATAAGAATTAATGAACTGAGAAAATTGTGCACGATGTTAGGAAGAAATGGGAATTTGGGTTTCGGGGGTCCAGTGTTTCAACCTGCTTAAGTTTAAAAGAATTTAAATTCGAGTGTTGGTGCCTCTCTCAAGAAATGAGTTATTTACAACTCATCAATTGAATCAATAAATAAAGAGGGAAATTTATCAAAAATACTTACAAGATAAAACATTATGTAAAATGCAGCTATATTTAAAATTTGCTCGAAGATACATTCATTGTCAACAGATTTTGTCTCGCCATATTTAGAAATGTAGAGCGTTCTGTGAATTACATTATGTGTTTTAGTTTGAATTCCGTTCACCCCCATTTTAAAATGTTGTAGCCTGATTGATTGATTTCATTCAGTATTTTTGACTTTAAAAAAACACAAAATAAATTATCTTATATTTTTCTTGGACATCTATCCAGATTTGTGTACTTGGACACTTAAGAGCTAGAGAATTCAATGTAGTTTTCTAGCTATTCAAAATGTGGTGAGCAGTATGACGATAATAAAAATTAATTATAAGAATTGGCTCCATCAGCAAGATAACATTATATTTGCAAATCCGTTTTTAATATTATTTCAAAAGAATTAATGAACTGAGAAAGTTGTGCACGATGTTAGGAAGAAATGGGAATTAGCGTTTCGGGGATTCAGTGTTTCAATCTGCTTAAGTTTAAAAGAATTTAAATTCGAGTGTTAGTGCCTGTCTCAAGAAATTAGTTGTTTAAAATTCATTAATTTAATCAATAAATAAAGAGGGAAATTTATCAAAAATACTTACAAGATAAAACATTATGTAAAATGCAGCTATATTTAAAATTTGCTCGAAGATACATTCATTGTCAACAGATTTTGTCTCGCCATATTTAGAAATGTAGAGCGTTCTGTGAATTACATTATGTGTTTTAGTTTGAATTCCGTTCACCCCCATTTTAAAAAGTTGTAGACTGATTGATTGATTTCATTCAGTATTTTTGACTTTAAAAAAACACATAATAAATTATATTATATTTTTCTTGGACATCTATCCAGATTTGTGTACTTGGACACTTAAGTGCTAGAGAATTGAATGTAGTTTTCTAGCTATTCAAAATGTGGTGAGCAGTATGACGATAATAAAAATTAATTATAAGAATTGGCTCCATCAGCAAGATAACATTATATTTGCAAATTCGTTTTCAACATTATTTCATGAATTAATGAACTGAGAAAGTTGTGCACGATGTTAGGAAGAAATGGGAATTAGGGTTTCTGGGATTCAGTGTTTCAATCTGCTTAAGTTTAAAAGAATTTAAATTCGAGTGTTAGTGCCTGTCTCAAGAAATTAGTTGTTTAAAATTCATTAATTTAATCAATAAATAAAGAGGGAAATTTATCAAAAATACTTACAAGATAAAACATTATGTAAAATGCAGCTATATTTAAAATTTGCTCGAAGATACATTCATTGTCAACAGATTTTGTCTCGCCATATTTAGAAATGTAGAGCGTTCTGTGAATTACATTATGTGTTTTAGTTTGAATTCCGTTCACCCCCATTTTAAAATGTTGTAGCCTGATTGATTGATTTCATTCAGTTTTTTTGACTTTAAAAAAACACAAAATAAATTATCTTATATTTTTCTTGGACATCTATCCAGATTTGTGTACTTGGACACTTAAGAGCTAGAGAATTCAATGTAGTTTTCTAGCTATTCAAAATGTGGTGAGCAGTATGACGATAATAAAAATTAATTATAAGAATTGGCTCCATCAGCAAGATAACATATAATTGCAAATTCGTTTTCAATATTATTTATTCATGAATTAATGAACTGAGAAAGTTGTGCACGATGTTAGGAAGAAATGGGAATTAGGGTTTCGGGGGGTTTCACTCTGCTTAAAATTAAAAGAATTTAAATTCGAGTGTAAGTGCCTCTCTCAAGAAATGAGTTGTTTACAACTCATCAATTGAATCAATAAATAAAGAGGGAAATTTATCATAAATACTTACAAGATAAAATATTATGTAAAATGCAGCTATATTTAAAACTGCTGGAAGATACATTCATTGTCAACAGATTTTGACTCGCCATATCAAGAAATGTAGTGCGTTCTCTGAATTACTTATGTGTTTTAGTTTGAATTCCGTTCACCCCCATTTTAAAAAGTTGTAGACTGATTGAGTGATTTCATTCAATATTTTTGACTTTAAAAAGAAAACACAAAATAAATTATCTTATATTTTTCTTGAACATCTATCCAGATTTGTGTACTTGGACACTTAAGAGCTAGAGAATTGAATGTAGTTTTCTATCTATTCAAAATGTGGTGAGCAATATGACGGACGATAATAAAAATTAATTATAAGAATTGGCTCCATCATCAAGATAACATTACAATTGCAAATTCGTTATCAATATTATTTCATAAGAATTAATGAACTGAGAAAGTTGTGCACGATGTTAGGAAGAAATGGGAATTAGCGTTTCGATTCAGTGTTTCAATCTGCTTAAGTTTAAAAGAATTTAAATTCGAGTGTTAGTGCCTGTCTCAAGAAATTAGTTGTTTAAAATTCATTAATTTAATCAATAAATAAAGAGGGAAATTTATCAAAAATACTTACAAGATAAAACATTATGTAAAATGCAGCTATATTTAAAATTTGCTCGAAGATACATTCATTGTCAACAGATTTTGTCTCGCCATATTTAGAAATGTAGAGCGTTCTGTGAATTACATTATGTGTTTTAGTTTGAATTCCGTTCACCCCCATTTTAAAATGTTGTAGCCTGATTGATTGATTTCATTCAGTATTTTTGACTTTAAAAAAACACAAAATAAATTATCTTATATTTTTCTTGGACATCTATCCAGATTTGTGTACTTGGACACTTAAGAGCTAGAGAATTGAATGATGTAGTTTTCTAGTATTCAAAATGTGGTGAGCAGTATGACGATAATAAAAATTAATTATAAGAATTGGCTCCATCAGCAAGATAACATTATATTTGCAAATCCGTTTTTAATATTATTTCAAAAGAATTAATGAACTGAGAAAGTTGTGCACGATGTTAGGAAGAAATGGGAATTAGCGTTTCGGGGATTCAGTGTTTCAATCTGCTTAAGTTTAAAAGAATTTAAATTCGAGTGTTAGTGCCTGTCTCAAGAAATTAGTTGTTTAAAATTCATTAATTTAATCAATAAATAAAGAGGGAAATTTATCAAAAATACTTACAAGATAAAACATTATGTAAAATGCAGCTATATTTAAAATTTGCTCGAAGATACATTCATTGTCAACAGATTTTGTCTCGCCATATTTAGAAATGTAGAGCGTTCTGTGAATTACATTATGTGTTTTAGTTTGAATTCCGTTCACCCCCATTTTAAAAAGTTGTAGACTGATTGAGTGATTTCATTCAATATTTTTGACTTTAAAAAGAAAACACAAAATAAATTATCTTATATTTTTCTTGAACATCTATCCAGATTTGTGTACTTGGACACTTAAGAGCTAGAGAATTGAATGTAGTTTTCTATCTATTCAAAATGTGGTGAGCAATATGACGGACGATAATAAAAATTAATTATAAGAATTGGCTCCATCATCAAGATAACATTACAATTGCAAATTCGTTATCAATATTATTTCATAAGAATTAATGAACTGAGAAAGTTGTGCACGATGTTAGGAAGAAATGGGAATTATGGTTTCGGGGATTCAGTGATTTAACGTCTTAAGTTTAAAAGAATTTAAATTCGAGTGTTAGTGCCTATCTCAAGAAATGAGTTGTTTAAAACTCATCAATTTAATCAATAAATAAATAGGAAAATTTATCATAAAAACTTACAAGATGAAACATTATGTAAAATGCAGCTATATTTAAAATTGCTGGAAGATATATTCATTGTCAACAGATTGTCTCGCCATATTTAGAAATGTAGAGCGTTCTGTGAATTACATTATGTGTTTTAGTTTGAATTCCGTTCACCCCCATTTTAAAAAGTTGTAGACTGATTGATTGATTTCATTCAGTATTTTTGACTTTAAAAAAACACATAATAAATTATATTATATTTTTCTTGGACATCTATCCAGATTTGTGTACTTGGACACTTAAGTGCTAGAGAATTGAATGTAGTTTTCTAGCTATTCAAAATGTGGTGAGCAGTATGACGATAATAAAAATTAATTATAAGAATTGGCTCCATCAGCAAGATAACATTATATTTGCAAATCCGTTTTTAATATTATTTCAAAAGAATTAATGAACTGAGAAAGTTGTGCACGATGTTAGGAAGAAATGGGAATTAGCGTTTCGGGGATTCAGTGTTTCAACCTGCTTAAGTTTAAAAAATTTTAATTCGAGTGTTAGTGCCTGTCTCAAGAAATGAGTTGTTTAAAACTCATCAATTGAATCAATAAATAAAGAGGGAAATTTATCAT
>ARYC01013194.1:0-13137 GCA_000711775.1 Oxytricha trifallax
ATTTTCCATGTTTAAATATTCCAATATTATCATTGAATTATACTGTAAAATATTTTAAATTTACTCAAAAAAGAAATGAAATAAGGTTTAGCCACAAAATCATTAAGTAAGTATTTAATTAAATTAAATAATACCATTAATCTAAAGATAATAATAATATGAAAGATAATAAATATATGATTAAAGCATGAAATCTAGTATACAATCAGTTTAATAATTTCTATATAGAGGGAACTTTCAAATTATATTATATAAAACTATTTAAGTTACATAATTTTAGTTATTTAAGATTATTGCTAAAAATCCAATTCAAATAGGTATTTTGAGTTATTCCAATTTTAATAAGATTATATATTAGGAAAATTAGTTAAACATCCAGAATGAATATTCTAAAGAAAAAGGTTTAGAATTAAATACTTTCAAAATAATTATTATTATTATTGTATATTTTCTCGTCGAGATTCAGTCATTTTTAAATTCATTTCTTAAAAAGTATTGATTATCTTTCACTTAATATTCATTGAGGCCAATCATTTGATTGTCTATACTAATAAATACTTTTTTATCTCCAATTTCAGGCGCTCTTAACCTACAATTGATTGCTTTATTTATGAATGAAATAAATATAATATTAATAATATATAAAATCAAATGTCTTGCTCATTAAAAGCTTTCAAACAAGATATGTCTTGACTGTTAACACAATTGAAACTGTGATTTAGTTGCAATTACAACGCTATAAGTCTTCAACGCTATTGATAGGCTTATAAGGAATGCTTTTAGTCAATTGACTAATAACTCTGTGATTGTTCATTTACTTAAATTTGTTTAAATTATAATAAAAACACTTTAATAATATTTAATTATATTTATTTTATGTTAAATTTAAAGAAGTTAATTAACCGTCGATATGGTACATTGTAAATAAGCATATCCATGACAAAAAAGAATGCTTTATAATATAGTACTTAAGAGAAGGAATAAAAAGAGAAAGAAATCGATGATGCATTAAGAGTAAATTGAAGCCTAGTAGAACTAGTGATGAAAGTTAAGTCTTTGTACACAAAACTGTAGTATAATTTATATTGCACAATAGCCATGTTAAGAAAAATAAATAATTACTAGTAAATATTATGATGATTAGCACTAAAAATTAAACCTTAAAACTAATTATTCAACAATTTAAAATACAATTAACACTAAGAATGTGAAACAGAAATATTAAATTGCATAAATAGTTAATCATATATATAGTCTTTCTTAGCAGTCATAAAATATAAATTGATTCAGATTTAAGAGAATCATGTTAAACTAATGATTAATTTCACAATAAATATATTGTGTTTTTATATGTAAAAGCATAATATAAATAACTATCAGTTAATAACAAGAAATCAACTAAATTTAAAAAATCAATTTTATTATAATTAATAAATGAAATAATAAAAAGACATTAAAGATTTGAAAATAGAATCATTAATTATTTAAGAATATTATAATACAAGAAGCTCGTAGGAAAATACAATAAAATTATGCGAAATAATTTGAATCTGTCTTTATTTTAAGCAGTTAAATATTAGAATAAAATAACGCATAAGAATTAAGCATAATCAATCTGCCGAACCAATTACTAATCAAGTTAACCCCAAAACCCACGAGTAATCAGATGATAAAGGCGTAAGAAAGTTTTTAAAGTAATATTAAGTAGATTTTTATAAATTTTGGTCAAATTGACTTCTTTAAATCAGATTATTCAATCATATTAATGAACTCTCAGATATCATTGTCATGAATGTATGTTTTGTTATCAATTTTAAAGATCTAAATGTTCTAATTTCCCTAATTATATTTGCAAATTGTCAACTTAATATCTTAACTATCTTTTTGTTCTTATCCTCAGTTTTCAAATGTTGTTGAATATTTTGGTTCTGATTTAGTTGTTAATTTTAAAGTTATTACTCCTATATTTGTTGACCTTAATTTTACAAATCAAGTTTCTCAACTCTAGAGACCCTATTAACTACATATTTGATATTTTTCTTGATCGTATGTAAGTTGTTGGCAACGCCTTACTTGTGGTCCACTATAATCTTGTAAACCTGGTCAATGACATTTTTCATGTTATTTTTCAACCATTTCATATTGCTGATCATGCTTGGACTGAGACTGGTTTATGATTTCCAGCTAACTTGAATACTTCTCGGACAATTCTTTTATACTATTATCAGCGCTTTCAATGGATTTTGTGAGAGCCTAGATTTGCTCATGCACTCTTTTTACATTGTTGGCCAAGGACTCCTAGGTCGCAACTCTTATTGTGGCTGCCACATTCTTGATATGTGAAACTAAAATATGAAAGGTTATTCTATTTCTTCTCTTCCCTAATTAATTAGCTCTTATTTAATCGTTGGTATGTCCATCTCTCTAAACTTTTGCTCAACTTTTTTAACCTTATTGCAAACTTCAGCAAATTTTTCATTGAGGTTAGCCAGCACGTCTGTTTCGAGATTGTCAGGAACTTTAAAAAGGTGACTATCATACATATCCTTCATTAAGTTAGCTCTGAGCTCTTCGAACCTTTTTGAGATTAGTTCATCTATCTGATTCAATTCGGAGAAGGTGGTGTCTGATTAGGTGTCCGGGTCCTCCTCTTCTGTAAGTCTCTAGTTTGTTGATAAGGATTATGCCTCAAATTTTGGAGTATAACTATGGAATAATTCTTATTCGCTTATCGATAAGTTTTAGTTTTTCATTGAGGGTCTGTTGTTTGGGGTTTTGTAATAGCAATTTATCCCGACTTTGAGTGGCCTTTTCTAATTCTAAATAGAGCCTTGGAGGGAGTATTGCTTTTGGATTCTGATTCCCTGGTATTTAAAGTGTTGTATAGCCATTCCTTATGCATCTTGATAGTTTCAGGTCGGAACCGCTCTTGTAATTAAACTTTGACCTGCTTTGTAAGATTTTTTCCCAATAATCTTTTGATTCTTAAGAAGTTCCAAAATATTTGTCCTCAACTTCTCGCACCTTAAATCCGTAAGCTGTTCATAGTTGAAAAACTCTGCTGTATATCCTGAATCCTCTTGTTATTAGTTGAAAGTCGCGACCTATTGAGGCTTCTTATTTGGTCTCTTTATTGATGCCTTGCCTATGTCAGTTGTTTGTTATTTGTATAATTATGGCCTATTTATAGAAAACAATGTTGATAAATATAGTAGAGCTCATAACCAAAGGACTTCTAATTTTTATACTGTTGCTATTTTTTGAAAGTATAAATTTTTTAATTTTCTATTTTTGTTAAATTAACTTCTATTCTTATATTTCTTAATTCTTTAATAACTAATATAAATCATGTAAAAGTATTACAAACTCTTACATACTATTACACAATCTATCAAAACCCCTGAAAGACTAAGTTTTATAGAATAGTTAATTAAAAATGTTTGAGCTTTCATGATTACAACCCTTTTCATATATATAGAAGTGTTTTATAATGTTTTTAAAGTACTCTAATGTCTAAAACTACTTTGTAGATTCGTAACATGTTGAATAAGTGGGATCATTAAACTTATGAGCTTTCTTCAAATTCGTAAGAAAAGAAATGTTTTTGTAATACTTTGTAAGAGTTTGTAAGAGTTTTTCATAATTTTGTAATACTTTTTAATAAATTTTAATTCTTTAACAATGATTTCATAGTCTTTGAACAACACATCGAGACAACTAAAATTTTAGGTTTTATATTAAGGAGTATTTTTTAATCACCCATAGGTTAATTGTTACTCCGAATTATTTGCTGACTATTCAGATGAAAAATCTGACAATTTTAAATTCTTAGAGATATAATTATTTTCTAACTGTTAAAGAATAAAAACTTTAGCCATCAATTAAATTAAGTCAAATCATAAAATTATGTCCTATTAACTAGGCTATAGGTTCAATGGATTTCCCTCCTAGTCTATAATTCACACCCTTCATGAAGTTCTTCACCAACTGTTTATAGTTGACAAGATCATCAACCTGCCCCCTTAAGTCGTTGATTTCATTTCTCACCCTCTAATTCTAATCCATAAATTTCTACTATGACTTAGTGCTGAAATTTTAACTATATTATTCCTCCTCTTAGTTAGGTTTTCTACACTTTTATTTGGTTCTCTGTTTGAATAAAAATGCTGATCTACCTTTACTTACTAAATAACAGTGAGATAATATTATAAGCTTGCCACTAAACGAAATAGAATTATTAAGAGCATCTATGAATTGAGCCTTCATATGAACTAGGTTATTTTAAGAGGTGTCGAGTCTTTGCTTTCGCTATTATTTAGCACTCTGTATCATATTGTTAACTCCATCAGTATCTAAGGAAAGCAGAATGTCTGTAATCCATTTTTTGTCTAAATGGAGCCAATCCATTCAATCGGGGAGGTATTTTAAAAGGGATGGCTTGCCTTCTGCATTTAAGATAAAGTCGTCAGATGTGAGACCTTCTATCTGTGGAACAGCAGAAACTATTACGTCTTTTCGTTTTAAGAACTATTGAAATTTACTAGCAAATATGCTACCTCCCCTTCTCCTGTTAATATGCTTCGAAAGAAGCATATATTAGAGCAATTAATTTTGGGCAAATATGCTCCACATTCTTGGGTAAAAAAGTTATACACTTCTTTCTTGGACCCAATTTTAATTCTCACTTGGCTCACATGGATTTCTTGCAAATTTTTGTTGAAGTTCATTTGCCAAGTTTATAGTTATTGAATATAAATGTTCTAATATTATATTTGAATATTAATTTTTATATAGAAATTGATTTATTTAATGGCAAAAATGACTAACATTATATGGAATTATTCAAAATATAGACATCACTTTTTACAGAAAAACATTAGGATTATCATTGAAAAAAACTTTTAATATTTGCAAAATTAAATACAACAACTACCAATACAGCGGCAACTACAACAATAACAAACAACAACTTTCATGTAAAACCCCAATATTTCAAACTAAACTATATCAGAAAAATCATAACTGCCAATAAATTGGAGTGCATGTACTTTGAACTAGAAATCAAAATTCCTAGAAGATTCTGTGTCTGCAATAATTAAAACTTCAATATTTTAGTTAGTAGTAAATTATTATTTTCTATTAAAAAAACAACATTTAGTAGCTAACTAAATTACTCTATTAGATTGTAATTTATCTATATAGAAATAATTTTAAAATAAAGTTAATTATCTTTAAAAATATTATATGGAAAGTAATATCAAGGGCCCATTTAAGCAATAAGACATAAGAAAATGTTTTAGTTAAGGAAATAGTTTGTATTTGACAGATGATGATGATGATGATAATGAAGTTTCTAAAAGCATTGCAAATGATGAAAATGATTCTGAAGATGAAATCGCGCTTTATAAGACTACTTGCCTGATTGTACCAGGGGTGCACTATTCTGAAAACTTCAAAATAGTTTCACTCACATAATCAAAAATTCGGACTCTTGAGGACACCCTTGTATCGAGAATTAAAGGGCAAATATTTACAACTGTTATTATTGATCAAAGGCGAATTATTTGTTCGAATAGTTCTAAAAGCTAGGAATTAATTGCCTTATATTCATAATAAATTGATTAAACAATGCAGCTAATTACTAAACTACAAAATTCATGCATTTGAGAAAATAGTGTCAGATAAAGAAAATAAAGCTAAAATACTATGTATCACAAAGAAGCTGTAGAAAATTCATGTTTAGGACATTTTTCCGACAAATAAAGCTTAATAAGTTGTTTATCTATCCAAGTTCAAAATAAAAATAATATATTCATAGGTCAAAGTAAGCAATTAATCAAAATTATCAAAACAATATACTGAGATGTAAAGTATTGAAAAATTCTAAATTTGTTTCATGATCACGGGTGCTCTAAAAAGTAGTTAATGAGACGTTTTAAATTGAGCAGATACGGGATAGATAAGATTATTGGAACTAGTTCACAAAAGAATGACTAATTCTTATTGTGCTAAAGCAACAATAGATATTTCAAAACATGAATCGTTAAATAAGTTATAAACTTTGCTTTGTTGAATAAAACGCAAATACAATCTGCTAAACAAGTTCAATAGAAATTAATTCAATCTCTTAGATTAAAAATGTCAACAAAGCAAATCAGATATACCATGACAAGGGATTTAGGTTTTGCATATAAGAAAGTGTACATGATTGACAGAAGAGCTAATAGCAACGATTGCTTAAAGCAAAGTTAATTGCAGCCTTCAACTATGTCAAGTATTTGAATGATGAAAAACTTCTGATAAATATTGACGAGAGTAGCATCTAGAATTAGTCTAAAATTAAAAATAGCTGGAGTTAAAAAGGCACAGGAAATTACAATGGCTAACTCGTTAGAGAGAACGGTGTCAATATGATTGCAGCAGTACTTAGTGACTGAAGAGTTTTTTTCACTCTTAATTTTGGGAAAAATAATAGCAGTTCTGAGATTTACCTTATACATTAGATTATTGACTATCTAGATTAAACTTAGCCAAACTGGTAACCATATGTAGTCTTTATTTTGGACAACGCAACTTATCACATAAGTGTTGTCACTCTCCAAAAATTTAGATTGCTCGGTTCGTATTAATTTCACTTGACTCCCATAGAAAAACTCTTTGCGAAAATTTAAAAGGACAAACGATAGATGCTTAATTCATCTTGTAGAGAAGAATTTATTAAAAGCCTGACTAATCAGATTTTGACAAGTAATTTTGATTGGATTAAGAGATGTTTTTTTAAGTTACCTTAAGCATGCTAGGGATGCCATATTTCTAAAGAAGATTTGACCTCTAAATAATTTTGTTAATAAATACATGAATAACAAAGAAAATAAATTTAATGAGTGTAAGTAAAGTTATAAGATACTAAAGTCATGAATAAACAATATGAAAAAATAGTTTACATAGCTAATTTAAATTAAAATAAGATCAAAGTAAAAATTCCAAACATCTTAAGTTAATTTATAAATTAATTTATTTATTTTTAATTTTTAAGATAAATAACTTTAGTTAATTTATTAGCCAAACAAATTTATTAATTCTCAATTCTTCTTCCCCATCTTTTTCATTTCCAATGTGAATTGTGTACATTTTATCCGAATGAGATCTCGTGAAAATCTCTAATCTGTATCCTTCTCCTCTTCTCCAAATAATTAGTCAATCATGTGCGCCAATATTCCTACGGTTTCTCTGAGTGTAATCTTCGTCGTTGCAACTATTTATCTGGAATTGTTTATAGCAAATTTTTAATACATAGAGCCCCATTGATGCCAATCAAACAATATTCCTTTGAGTATTCAGGATTTTAACAATTAATTAAATTTCCTTTATTTGTTTACTTAATCCATTCTAGTGCTTTAATTACTTCGTAACCTTAGTCTTTTAAGATTTTAAAACCTTCCTATTAAGTATTGAATAGTGTCCAGTAGAATACAATTCCTTCTGTTTAAATTTAATTTAGTGGTATTTATCTCAAACTCTTAATTGACAGATATTCATAGGGAAGGGCTTATTATCCTTTCCAAGGATTATCTTAGACAACTATTTTGAATTGAGAGCCAATCAACTTAAACATTGTAATCTTTAAATTCTCCTACATATAGTCATTTCTAACATCTGATTTAAGCTTTATTGGCAACCCAAGTCTGAATTATTATTTGAAAAAAGTTTATCCATGCTTAGCAAATATAACCATCATTAACTTCATAAATGGAGTCTGGTACTCTTAGAACTGATTATTTTGGGTCTTGTAGCTACTTCATTGATCTCATTTTGCCATAGTTCCATCTTTCTATTAACTTTTCTTCATAGAGTCTCTGTTTTTATGTAGTAGCATTTAGTAAACTAAAGATCATTTTTTCAAATGTCTCTGGCAGTTAAAAGCTGCCGGAAAGGTCTTGGCACATCCCAAACATTTCAAACTTTGAATTAGGCCTTCAACTCTTTGGATATTGTGAAATATATTGCAATTCCTGATTTACTACAATGGTTAGCTCTGGTTTACGAAGAGGTATAAGATTAATAGAAGAAGGTGCAAATATATTATTTTCCTTCCTCTAGCTCTTGCATTGCATATCCCCTTAAGAACTTCAAATACAAACTTATTAACGTCATTTTCTTGAGCTTACATTCGTGGCTTATTTTATTTATGTTATGAACTAGAATATTTGCCCTTTTAACAATTGTAAATTGTTAAATTTTTAGAATTCTGATTATTTGACTATGTTAAAAGTGTATTAAAACTTTTCAAGTATGTGATAAGTTCTAAGCCTTTTTGTTATAATGTAGGAGTAAATTTTAACCACTTATTAGTTAATTTTTACTCTCAAATCATTATAAAACAAATTAGTCAACTTAACTTAGAACTCGAAGTTCAAAATGAGTAGCTAAGTTTATTAGGTAATAATGAGGTCCAGAGGTAAATCAAAGGAATCTAAATTTAATCATAAATATATAAAATCCTTCAAATAAAACATTTAGATTTGATTAAAAAAATTTTAAGTTTTCTCTATGATATTAATTAGTAAAAAGATAAATAAAAATAGGTAAAATCTAAAAAAGATAATCTATAAAATAAATAATAATAAAATAAGCAAATAGACTAGATAAACATTTAAAATAGAAATGAAATTAAATAAAAAAATATCAAAGCATTAAAAATATAAAAATTAAAAAGTTGAAAAATCTTTAAAAATTTATTTAAAATAATTTTTTATGGATTAGGTTGATTGTTATAAATTAATTGAAATATTAATCACTTTTTAAAAACCTTATATTCTTAAATAAACATTAAAATTTAGTAGTAATTTATTTTCAGTCTATTTCTTGATTAGAAACCAATTATTAATGCTTGGGCTTAGAGTATTATACTTTAATTAAAGTTTATCTTATTTTAACATTATAAGATTGTAATATATTATAATCCAAACACCTATTAATGGAGTCAACAGTACTTTTTCCACCTCTGAAACGCAGCACATGAATTAGAATTAAGTGAAGTAGATGCATCACAATTGCTTATTTGCAAGTACATGACATGTTTCAGCATTCTACACGAAGTAGTTGTGGGTCTGAACATTCAATGCTTTTTACACTAACGCCAAGAGAGAAAAGACAGGGCAAAGCTTTCATAAACCAACCGTGACCATTGAAGATAAAATCACAAGAAAAACTTCTCTGGTAATACCAATAGTGTTTGGAAATCATGGAGATGTGAGATGGATCGTTACTGTGATTCACGATTAATCTATGCTGCAGAGTGAGTTAAAAGAGTATCTTTTGTACAATATCTAAAGGCTTTTTGATTCAGGGTATAATTTTGCTCTTAAAAGTGCTGTAAAGATATGTTGTCCAGTTGTTGCTGTAGCCTAAGCATATCTCATCTTCAAAAGAATAAGCGTTTGCAGGCTTTCTATTAAGAATGAGCAAGTCATCGTAAAGCTCGAAGCTAAATAAAGATATTGAGATGAATTTGATAGAGAGAGCAGCAAATCTTGAATAAAACATAATGCAACTCAGGAATTCATATCAGTATATTGAGAAAATTTCTACCACCAACAAAAAACTGACTACGCTCTAAAAGAAATTGCTATAGTGCTTCTTCAAGTGCTTTGAGGAATTCATGCTAATCTGAGAGGAAATCAGTAACCAATTCAAAGGATTATAGATTACAGACGTGAATCTCGTAAAATGGCTTATTTTGATATCTGGAAATGTGCAATATTGCTTTGTAGAAAAACATGGAGGCCTGAAGAAATATTGTTTCGCATTTTTCTCTGCTCCTGAGACAGATGTCTGAGACGGAAACTCCACCATCCTTCAGTTTTAAATGAACAATCGAGTGGTACCCTTAGAAGGTTTAAAATGCACGATTTCTCCCTTACTTCCTTTGCAATACCTAAATCTATCAAATCTCGTGACAATTAAATCAAGGCATTTTATGAAAAAATTGGCGAATGCAAAGAATGTCACAATAGCAGTATCTGACTAGGAAGTCAATAATGAACAGAATAGCGCATTGAATGTCGCATCTAAGCTCCGAAGTAACAATGATTCCGAGTTTTATGAAGTATTGCTAACTGCCAACATGTTTGTATTTATTTCCCCAGAAGTTATTAGAGAGAGCTTTGACTCTTATACCAAAGTAATTCACTTTAAAAAAAACCTAGAAAGCCTGTGCTTTAGCGAGCTGATTTCTATGGCCAGTCAATCTAATTAAGAATGTCGAATGGGCAGCTTATAAAGAGTGATTAGGTTGTACTATCAAGGGCAAGTGAGACGATTGAAGATTAGTGCTCTGGGAGTAGGGAAGAGATAAAATTTTGTAAGATGTATGTTATAGTACATTTTATAATTCTCAAAAAACTGTTTATTTGAGAGAAACATCTATTTAAAAGACTTGTATTATATAAACTGCTAATATCTCTTATAAATATGAAGTATTACTTATTTACATGTATTTTGAATTTCAATTATCCTAATTTTTAAATTCTTATACACAAAGTTACAAAAAAAAAGAAAAAAATGATTATGAAAAAAAAATTATTTAATGATAATTGTAATTAATTATTCAATAAAATACATATTAAACAAAATTTATTAATTATATTAAAAGATTTGCAGAAAATTAATCAATAATACATTAATAAAATCTATTAATTTAAAATAAAATTCACTAATATTAATGAATAATAAATATTTAATAGTGTAAATATTTTATAGCAAGTAAGGCATTAGATAAAATATTGAAATATGAAGGCTAATTTAACAATAAATAACATAAAATAAAAGGCAAAGAAAAGTATGATGAAGACATTAAAAAAATGAAGAAGAATTAATGAATATCATCTAAAAATTCATTATCGATTATAAATCTTTGGATTATAATTACTTATAAATAAACATATTAAAATTTGAATTTACTAAATTATAATTAAAATGAAATGTCAATTGTTCAGGCACTATGAAATACATCCTGATAAAAGAACTGTTGAACGAAAAATACATAGTAAGTTATCAATTTTTGGATATTTTATTGTATTTTTACTATCTAAACATTTTTAAATTGTTCAATCTAGATATATTTTTCTTTTGCACATTAATATAAATTCCCTTCATTTTAAAAAAATAGTCTATTTACTTAATTACAGGACCTTCGCTCAACAAGAAATATTTTGGGAAGTAATAAATAATTAAAATAGAAAATGCCATAAATAAAGTCACATCGCATTTAATTTATGCACAAAATTTTAAAGATGAATATATTTTACTTTCTTTTTGCCTAATTATAAACTTAATAGCTTATATTAAAATTATGAAAATTTTTTGTATCTCTGAGAAACAATTTTCATGATTGTTATGTATTTTATCAATAATAATTAATGACTTTTGAAAAAAATATAAAAATGATATCTACAATTGCATATGTAAATAAAGAATTTTAAGCAAATAAATATAAATAATAGTGTTCAGCTAAACAGTAAAAGATAACCTCAAAATACTGAATAAGAGAAAAATATTAAAACATGAATGTACCATCAAATTCAAGTAAATAAAATAGAAAAAGAATGAAATATGATAAAAATGACAGTAAACAGTGATTTAAAGAAGTTAAAGAATTTAATTTCTTGAGATATTGCACATTTTCCAACAAGGAAAATAAAACCCCAAAACCCCTTAAGGTTTATAAGTGCTTTGATTTTTAGGGTATAGGTGGGGTCATATCGGAGTTAGTAGAGAAATTTGTCTATTTGCAAAATGAGAAATAGAAATTAGCGAAAATTAGAGTCTAATTATGATGAGTAATATTTAAATTTACTTCTTAAGCTTAGGCATGGTACAAGTATTAATATAGACTTAGTCAAACCTGTAATGAATTATGCAGCTATAGCAAATCTACCGTGCTAGAATGCCTAAAAGGTTAGGTATCATTGCTTGTTATCTGTTTAGCATTTTAACTGAGGCACATGAAAGCATCCTGAAAGAAAATTAAAGTTCTCACAGCACCATTTTGAATACCTCCACAACTCGAGAACTTTAAAATATTGGGCACATTTGTTTAATCGCAAGTTTCCTGATATGCGTATCTCTCCATATACTATAGCTAATATTTATAGAAGAAATAGTATTACTTTCAAGACTATCAACAGAGTGAAGAGAGTGATTGATTTTCCTCGCCATTTTATAGTAATAATTTAAACTCTATAAATGATTAAATGCAGAGAGCTATTGACAATGACATCAAGTTCATAGACGCTGATGAAGCTGTATTCACCTTCAACACCTTTATTAATAAGTCTTGGTACAAGAAAGATGATAATATAGAAGTGTATGATTAAAAAGTAAAGGTTGTGACCCATGCAATTTTAGCTGGTATAAGTGAAGATTCAGGCTTGGAGAGTTTTGTCATTCACCCTCGCTCTATTAAGCGAGAGTAGTATTATAGTCCCTACATAAGCTCAGAGAGAAGTATAGTAACCAAGAGATTATCCTGTTTGTTGATAACCTGTCAGTTTATAAGACTAAGGGGTCTAAGATAGCTTATGAAGACCTAAACATAACTCCTGGATACAACATTCCTTATAGCCCCTAATTTAATGGAATTGAATTCTACTGGAGTTAAATCAAGACTCATTGAAAAAGCTGTTGCTGTATCATCTCATGCATGACTTGCCCATCGATACAGTAGACTTAATTCAAAGCAGCTGTAAGAGAGTGCGCGTTGATAAGACAACAATTTGTGCGAGAGAGGGAAGAATGAATGTTTATAAATAAGTTTTGGATTTAAATGAATGAATATATTCACATAATTAAATTGGCCCATAAATGGGTTTGGCTTCTCTTTCTTCTCCTTCTTATGGCTTGCTTGATTTCTTCTCTTTGACCAGCTCCTGCATCTATGTTTATTTCATCTGGCTTTTAAACATTTTTATAAAGTCCCTTGCTCAATTCATGAATAATTTATGAGTTTCTCTCTCTGTGAAAAATTGTATGCTCTTTCATTAGGGATATACCAGTTCCAGGTTTCCCTACAAAGTTATGAATCAAAGCTAACTGGTATCACTTATTATTATGCCTTGCTTCTTTTAATCTTCAGGA
>ARYC01013195.1:0-10438 GCA_000711775.1 Oxytricha trifallax
GAAATTAATAGCATGAAGTAACTTTAAGTTAATTTAAATTAATTATAAAAATTGCAGAAGAAAGGATATAAACTATGCATCCAAAACGAAGCCATCGTTTTTAGAAATTTATAAGAAATACAGAAGCTTAAAAGTAAAAGACAATAATTATTATTAATATTTTTTATAACAAATCGATCATGAATTAATGAAATGAAATTTAAATTTCAAGTATTGATATAACAGAATATATTTATATATTATATAGAGTAGAATTAAAATGAAAACGATAACTAAACAAAAAACAAATGCTTTCTTGTGAATGCTTTCAAATTTAAAACATAAAATTTGTTGTAAGTAGATTGATTTTGCTTAATTCATATCAAAGCTTTAAATAAACTTACATTTTCATCTATTTTAAAACAAATATTATTTTTATCACCACAAAATCATGTTCGCATTATTAAGCAGCGCCACTCAAATTGCTATTGTTATAAAACAATAACTATTATTTAAAATTAATTTTTTATATTGAGATATTTATCTTAAGATACATAGTTTGCTTCGTTAAAAAACAATTAATTTTAATTATGTCTAAATAACTTATTCATAAAAAACAAATATCAATCTCTGTTTCAATAAAAAACTAAAGTGTCCACTTATATCGCTTTATTTATTTCATTTTTTTAAATATAATGAATGTTATTTAATTTGCGAATTTCATAATATATGACAGTTTTTGCATTTTAAATAATAAATAATACCTAATGTTTGCATTTTATCAATATTGATATTAGGAAAATAAACAAGTATTATTCGTAATTGTGAGGAAAAGATATATTTATATATTAGAATAGATAATAATTTTTTTAAGGAAACCCCAAAACCCCCGCACCTACTATTTTCCTAAATCAAAATAGGGAACCCAAAACCCCTGCTCCTACTATTACCCTATATCAAAATACTTTTTTTAGTTGTTAATCTTTTCTTGATGAAGCTATACTGCCAACCGTTTATCTTAATTATTTATTGAAAACATTTATCAAACGTTTGAAAAATAAACTATATGTTAATTTCAGCCTTTATGATTAATGAGTATAAATTCATCAAATTAAAATAAAAGAACTTTTAATTTAAATCTATATCTAAATGATTAACAATGTCATGAGGACTAATAAGATACCATTTTGAAAAAAATAAATTTATTTTATTTAAATTACTAATGAAACATTGATAGATAATTTGTAAAGACTGCACTATATCTCCGCTTCTTCTTATTTTCTGCTCACAAAAAGAACTGCCTTTTGTAGAGCAGCACTTAAAACATAGATTGGTTTAATCCCATGCTTTTTGAGTTACGATAAGATGATAAAAAAACATGGACATGGAAATGTGTAAGAAATCTTGCCATTTCAGAAATATAATAATAAATAAAGCCATGTCTAACCATCATAAAATAACTAAGCACATTTGTAATAATTTCTCGATTTAAGTAACAGTTTAGTTATTAAGTGAAGACGACAATTCAAATGAGGAGAAGAATGAAAATTAAAAATAAGGAATGAGAATATTTTAAGCTAGACCCTCAACTTTAACTCTAAACCCATAAAGTTGTAATTCTTCAATTGTAAATCACAAAATATAAAACCAGAAAGATAGTCTTAAATATAAACTAATTCTTATTAGCGATATGTGAATTAATAGCATGAAGTAACTTTAAGTTAATTTAAATTAATTATAAGAATTGCAAAAGAAAGGATTTAAACTATGTATCCAGAAAGTAGCTTTGATTTTTAGTAAGAATCAGGGCATCACAAACCTAAGCAAAACTAAAATAAGCCTTCCTCTCAAAGTCAGAAAGAGCTACAAATTCAAGATAGATACATTTAAACTAATAAGATAAGAAGCTTTGATTTTAGTTCAGGAAAGATCAATAAAGAAGTGATAATAACCTCGATTTTTGATATTCACGCCAATTAAGTTTTATTAAGATTGTCATAATAACTTGAAACAATTATGTGAAAGAAAAATACAGGAGGCTCTTAAGAATAGATGCAAGAGACCAAGCATCGTATTTGCATTGTTTAATCATGAAATAGTGAGGTATCACGTAGGAGATCAATCATTGAAAGGATCTTAAGGACAATCTAGCAATATACAAATATCTGAAATTTGTATGAATCGTTTGCAATCTGCAACGAATCTTAATCAGATCGACTCACAGCGTTGAATTTAGTGACTAGTAACATTAGACACGACTGAGTTAAAATTTTGTGCCTAAGATCCGTAGCTTCAAGAGAACCATCATAGAATCAGTAAAGTTAAAAAACTGGTCATAATTAGCGACATGTTAATTAATAGCATGAAGTAACTTTAAGTTAATTTAAATTAATTATAAAATTTCAAAAGAAAGGATATAAACTATGCATCCAAAACGAAGCCATCGTTTTTAGAAATTTATAAGAAATACAGAAGCTTAAAAGTAAAAGACAATAATTATTATTAATATTTTTTATAACAAATCGATCATGAATTAATGAAATGAAATTTAAATTTCAAGTATTGATATAACAGAATATATTTATATATTATATAGAGTAGAATTAAAATGAAAACGATAACTAAACAAAAAACAAATGCTTTCTTGTGAATGCTTTCAAATTTAAAACATAAAATTTGTTGTAAGTAGATTGATTTTGCTTAATTCATATCAAAGCTTTAAATAAACTTACATTTTCATCTATTTTAAAACAAATATTATTTTTATCACCACAAAATCATGTTCGCATTATAAGCAGCGCCACTCAAATTGCTATTGTTATAAAACAATAACTATTATTTAAAATTAATTTTTTATATTGAGATATTTATCTTAAGATACATAGTTTGCTTCGTTAAAAAACAATTAATTTTAATTATGTCTAAATAACTTATTCATAAAAAACAAATATCAATCTCTGTTTCAATAAAAAACTAAAGTGTCACTTATAACCGCTACTTTATTTTTTTTTTAATTTAATGAATGTTCTTTAATTTGCAAAATTATAATATATGACAGTTTTTGTATATTAAATAATAAATAAAAACTGAAGTTTGCATTTTATCAATATTAATATTATGAATATAAACTAATATTATTCGTAATTATGATGAAAAGATATCTTTATAAATTAGAATAAATAACAATATTTTTAGGGAAACCCTAAAATCCCCGCATCTACTATTTTTCTAAATCAATATAGGGAAACCCCAAAAACCTTACTCCTACTATTTTTCTAAATCAAAATCCTTTTTTTAATTGTTAATCTTTTCAAGATGAAGCTATACTGCCAACCGTTTATATAAATTATTTATTGAAAACATTTATCAAACGTTTGAAAAATAAACTATATGCTGATTTCAGCTTGTATGATTAATGGGTATAAATTCATCAAATTAAAATAAAATAACTTTTAATTTTAATCTAGATTTAAATGATTAACAATGGCATGACGACAAATAAGATACCATTTTTAAA
Source organism: Oxytricha trifallax (assembly GCA_000711775.1). Classification (NCBI taxonomy): domain Eukaryota; phylum Ciliophora; class Spirotrichea; order Sporadotrichida; family Oxytrichidae; genus Oxytricha; species Oxytricha trifallax. The sequence continues at coordinate 3,497 of ARYC01013195.1, forward strand.
AAAATAAATTTATTAAAATTTCTAATGAAAATTGATAGATAATTTGAATAGACTGCACTATATCTCCGCTCCTACTTATTTTCGGCTCACAATAAGTACTGCCTTTTGTAGAGCAGCACATAAAACATAGATTGGTTTAATCTCATGCTTTTTGAGTAACGATAAGATGATAAAAACATGGACATGGAAATGTGTAAGAAATCTTTCCTTTTCAGAAATATAATAATTAATAAAGCCATATCTAACCATAAAAAATAACTAAGCACATTTGTAAAAAATTCTTGATTTAAGAAATTCTTTAGATGTTAAGTGAGACAACAATTCAAATGAGAAGAAGAATGAAAAAAAAAAATGTGGAATGAGAATATTTTAAGCTAGACCCTCAACTGAAACTCTAAACCCATAAAATTTTTATTCTTAAATTGTAAATCACAAAATATAAAACTCAGAAAGATAGTCTCAAATATAAACTAATTCTAATTAGCGATATGTGAATTAATAGCATGATGTAACTTTAAGTTAATTTAAATTAATTATAAAAATTGCAAAAAAAGGATTTAAACTATGTATCCAGAAAGTAGCTTTGATTTTTAGTAAGAATCAGGGCATCACAAACCGAAGCAAAATTAAAATAAGCTTTCCTCTCAAAGTCAGAAAGAGCTACAAATTCAAGATAGATACATTTAAACAAATAAGGTAAGAAGCTTTGATTTTAGTTCAGGAAAGATCAATAAAAAAGTGATAATAACCTCGATTTTTGATATTCACGCCAATTAAGTTTTATTAAGATTGTCATAATAACTTGAAACAATTATGTGAAAGAAAAATACAGGAGGCTCTTAAGAATAGATGCAAGAGACCAAGCATCGTATTTGCATTGTTTAATCATGAAATAGTGAGGTATCACGTAGGAGATCAATCATTGAAAGGATCTTAAGGACAATCTAGCAATATACAAATATCTGAAATTTGTATGAATCGTTTGCAATCTGCAACGAATCTTAATCAGATCGACTCACAGCGTTGAATTTAGTGACTAGTAACATTAGACACGACTGAGTTAAAATTTTGTGCCTAAGATCCGTAGCTTCAAGAACCAATAGATAAAATCATAAATTAAAAAAACGGTCATCTAATTAAGCTGACAAGTTAATTTAATCATGAAGTAACTTTAAGTTAATTTAAATTAATTATAAAAATTGCAGAAGAAAGGATATAAACTATGCATCCAAAACGAAGCCATCGTTTTTAGAAATTTATAAGAAATACAGAAGCTTAAAAGTAAAAGACAATAATTATTATTAATATTTTTTATAACAAATCGATCATGAATTAATGAAATGAAATTTAAATTTCAAGTATTGATATAACAGAATATATTTATATATTATATAGAGTAGAATTAAAATGAAAACGATAACTAAACAAAAAACAAATGCTTTCTTGTGAATGCTTTCAAATTTAAAACATAAAATTTGTTGTAAGTAGATTGATTTTGCTTAATTCATATCAAAGCTTTAAATAAACTTACATTTTCATCTATTTTAAAACAAATATTATTTTTATCACCACAAAATCATGTTCGCATTATTAAGCAGCGCCACTCAAATTGCTATTGTTATAAAACAATAACTATTATTTAAAATTAATTGTTTATATTGAGATATTTATCTTAAGATACATAGTTTGCTTCGTTGAAAAACAATTAATTTTAATTATGTCTAAATAACTTATTCATAAAAAACAAATATCAATCTCTGTTTCAATAAAAAACTAAAGTGTCCACTTATATCGCTTTATTTATTATTTTTTTTTTAATTTAATGAATGTTCTTTAATTTGCAAAATTATAATATATGACAGTTTTTGTATATTAAATAATAAATAAAAACTGAAGTTTGCATTTTATCAATATTAATATTATGAATATAAACTAATATTATTCGTAATTATGATGAAAAGATATCTTTATAAATTAGAATAAATAACAATATTTTTAGGGAAACCCTAAAATCCCCGCATCTACTATTTTTCTAAATCAATATAGGGAAACCCCAAAAACCTTACTCCTACTATTTTTCTAAATCAAAATACTTTTTAAATAGTTAATCTTTTCAAGATGAAGCTATACTGCCAACCGTTTATATAAATTATTTATTGAAAACATTTATCAAAAGTTTGAAAAACAAACTATATGTTAATTTCAACTGGTATGATTAATGAGTATAAATTCATCAAATTAAAATAAAAGAACTTTTAATTTAAATCTATATCTAAATGATTAACAATGGCATGACGACTAATAAGATACCATTTTGAAAAAAATAAATTTATTCAAATTACTAATGAAACATTGAAAGATAATTTGTAAAGACTGCACTATATCTCCGCTCCTACTTATTTTCGGCTCACAAAAAAAACTGACTTTTGTAGAGCAGCACTTAAAACATAGATTGATTTAATCCCATGCTTTTTGAGTAACGATAAGATGATAAAAACATGGACATGGAATGTGTAAGAAATCTTGCCATTTCAGAAATATAATAATAAAAAAAGCCATATCTAACCATCATAAAATAACTAAGCACATTTGTAAAAAATTCTCGATTTAAGAAACAGTTTAGTTATTAAGTGAAGACAACAATTCAAATGAGGAGAAGAATGAAAATTAAAAATAAGGAATGAGAATATTTTAAGCTAAACCCTCAACTTAAACTCTAAACCCATAAAGTTATAATTCTTCAATTGTAAATCACAAAATATAAAACCAAGAAAGATAGTCTCAAATATAAACTAATTCTAATTAGCGATATGTGAATTAATAGCATGAAGTAACTTAAAGTTAATTTAAATTAATTATAAAAATTGCAAAAGAAAGGATTTAAACTATGTATCCAGAAAGTAGCTTTGATTTTAAGTAAGAATCAGGGCATCACAAACCGAAGCAAAACAAAAATAAGCCTTCCTCTCAAAGTCAGAAAGAGCTACAAATTCAAGATAGATACATTTAAACAAATAAGATAAGAAGCTTTGATTTAAGTTCAGAAAAGATCAATAAAGAAGTCATAATAACCTCGATATTTGATATTCACGCCAATTAAGTTTTATTAAAATTGTCACAATAAATTGAAACAATTATGTGAAAAATACAGGAGGCTCTTAAGAATAGATGCAAGAGACCAAGCATCGTATTTGCATTGTTTAATCATGAAATAGTGAGGTATCACGTAGGAGAGCAATCATTGAAAGGATCTTAAGGACAATCTAGCAATATACAAATATCTGAAATTTGTATGAATCGTTTGCAATCTGCAACGAATCTTAATCAGATCGTCTCACAGCGTTGAATTTAGTGACTAGTAACATAAGACACGACTGAGTTAAAGTTTTGTGCCTAAGATCCGTAGCTTCAAGAGAACCATCATAGAATCAGTAAAGTTAAAAAACTGGTCATATTAGCGACATGTGAATTAATAGCATGAAGTAACTTTAAGTTAATTTAAATTAATTATAAAAATTGCAGAAGAAAGGATATAAACTATGCATCCAAAACGAAGCCATCGTTTTTAGAAATTTATAAGAAATACAGAAGCTTAAAAGTAAAAGACAATAATTATTATTAATATTTTTTATAACAAATCGATCATGAATTAATGAAATGAAATTTAAATTTCAAGTATTGATATAACAGAATATATTTATATATTATATAGAGTAGAATTAAAATGAAAACGATAACTAAACAAAAAACAAATGCTTTCTTGTGAATGCTTTCAAATTTAAAACATAAAATTTGTTGTAAGTAGATTGATTTTGCTTAATTCATATCAAAGCTTTAAATAAACTTACATTTTCATCTATTTTAAAACAAATATTATTTTTATCACCACAAAATCATGTTCGCATTATTAAGCAGCGCCACTCAAATTGCTATTGTTATAAAACAATAACTATTATTTAAAATTAATTGTTTATATTGAGATATTTATCTTAAGATACATAGTTTGCTTCGTTGAAAAACAATTAATTTTAATTATGTCTAAATAACTTATTCATAAAAAACAAATATCATCTCTGTTTCAATAAAAAACTAAAGTGTCCACTTATATCGCTTTATTTATTTCATTTTTTAAAATATAATGAATGTTATTTAATATGCAAATTTATAATATATATATGACAGTTTTTGCATTTTAAATAATTAATAATATCTGATGTTTGTATTTTATCAATATTGATATTATGAAAATAAACAAATATTATTCGTAATTGTGAGGAAAAGATATATAATAATTTTTGAAGGGAAACCCCAAAACCCCCGCACCTACTATTTTCCTTAATCAAAATAGGGAAACCGAAAACCCCTGCTCCTCCTATTTTCCTCAAAATCAACATCCTTTTTTTAGTTGCTAATCTTTTCATGATAAAGCTATACTGCCAACTATTTATCTAAATTATTTATTGAAAACATTTATCAAACGTTTGAAAAATAAACTATATGTTAATTTCAGCCTTTATGATTAATGAGTATAAATTCATCAAATTAAAATAAAAGAACTTTTAATTTAAATCTATATCTAAATGATTAACAATGTCATGAGGACTAATAAGATACCATTTTGAAAAAAATAAATTTATTTTATTTAAATTACTAATGAAACATTGATAGATAATTTGTAAAGACTGCACTATATCTCCGCTTCTTCTTATTTTCTGCTCACAAAAAGAACTGCCTTTTGTAGAGCAGCACTTAAAACATAGATTGGTTTAATCCCATGCTTTTTGAGTTACGATAAGAATAAAAAAACATGAACATGGAAATGTGTAAGAAATCTTGCCATTTCAGAAATATAATAATAAATAAAGCCATGTCTAACCATCATAAAATAACTAAGCACATTTGTAATAATTTCTCGATTTAAGTAACAGTTTAGTTATTAAGTGAAGACGACAATTCAAATGAGGAGAAGAATGAAAATTAAAAATAAGGAATGAGAATATTTTAAGCTAGACCCTCAACTTTAACTCTAAACCCATAAAGTTGTAATTCTTCAATTGAAATACAAAATATAAACATTAAGTTAATTTAAATTAATTATAAAAATTGCAACAGAAAGGATTTAAACTTTATATCCAAAAAGAAGCTATGATTTTTAGTAAGAATCAGGGCATCACAAACCTAAGCAAAACTAAAATAAGCCTTCCTCTCAAAGTCAGAAAGAGCTACAAATTCAAGATAGATACATTTAAACTAATAAGATAAGAAGCTTTGATTTTAGTTCAGGAAAGATCAATAAAGAAGTGATAATAACCTCGATTTTTGATATTCACGCCAATTAAGTTTTATTAAGATTGTCATAATAACTTGAAACAATTATGTGAAAGAAAAATACAGGAGGCTCTTAAGAATAGATGCAAGAGACCAAGCATCGTATTTGCATTGTTTAATCATGAAATAGTGAGGTATCACGTAGGAGAGCAATCATTGAAAGGATCTTAAGGACAATCTAGCAATATACAAATATCTGAAATTTGTATGAATCGTTTGCAATCTGCAACGAATCTTAATCAGATCGTCTCACAGCGTTGAATTTAGTGACTAGTAACATAAGACACGACTGAGTTAAAGTTTTGTGCCTAAGATCCGTAGCTTCAAGAGAACCATCATAGAATCAGTAAAGTTAAAAAACTGGTCATAATTAGCGACATGTTAATTAATAGCATGAAGTAACTTTAAGTTAATTTAAATTAATTATAAAAAATTCGCAGAAGAAGGATTGAAACATATCTCGGCAAGAACGAAGCCATCGTTTTTAAGAAATTTATATAGAAAACAGGAGCTAGTAAAAGACAATAATTATTATTAATATTTTTTATAACAAATCGATCATGAATTAATGAAATGAAATTTAAATTTCAAGTATTGATATAACAGAATATATTTATATATTATATAGAGTAGAATTAAAATGAAAACGATAACTAAACAAAAAACAAATGCTTTCTTGTGAATGCTTTCAAATTTAAAACATAAAATTTGTTGTAAGTAGATTGATTTTGCTTAATTCATATCAAAGCTTTAAATAAACTTACATTTTCATCTATTTTAAAACAAATATTATTTTTATCACCACAAAATCATGTTCGCATTATTAAGCAGCGCCACTCAAATTGCTATTGTTATAAAACAATAACTATTATTTAAAATTAATTTTTTATATTGAGATATTTATCTTAAGATACATAGTTTGCTTCGTTAAAAAACAATTAATTTTAATTATGTCTAAATAACTTATTCATAAAAAACAAATATCAATCTCTGTTTCAATAAAAAACTAAAGTGTCCACTTATATCGCTTTATTTATTTCATTTTTTAAAATATAATGAATGTTATTTAATATGCAAATTTATAATATATATATGACAGTTTTTGCATTTTAAATAATTAATAATATCTGATGTTTGTATTTTATCAATATTGATATTATGAAAATAAACAAATATTATTCGTAATTGTGAGGAAAAGATATATAATAATTTTTGAAGGGAAACCCCAAAACCCCCGCACCTACTATTTTCCTTAATCAAAATAGGGAAACCGAAAACCCCTGCTCCTCCTATTTTCCTCAAAATCAACATCCTTTTTTTAGTTGCTAATCTTTTCATGATAAAGCTATACTGCCAACTATTTATCTAAATTATTTATTGAAAACATTTATCAAACGTTTGAAAAATAAACTATATGCTGATTTCAGCTTGTATGATTAATGGGTATAAATTCATCAAATTAAAATAAAAGAACTTTTAATTTAAATCTATATCTAAATGATTAACAATGTCATGAGGACTAATAAGATACCATTTTGAAAAAAATAAATTTATTTTATTTAAATTACTAATGAAACATTGATAGATAATTTGTAAAGACTGCACTATATCTCC
>ARYC01013196.1:0-11400 GCA_000711775.1 Oxytricha trifallax
AGCGAAAGTCGCAGACAAAGTATGAAGTCAGCAAGAGACTTTATTCAAATATTCAGCCACCAGAGTCAATGAACATAGATGCTGGAGCTGGCAGTAAGAGAAGAAACTTAGGTGGAGGGAAGTAAGAAGTAGAAGAAAAGAAAGAGAAGCCAGCTCCCTCTAAAGAATTTTAAATGTGACTTATATATTCATTAACTTAACTAAAAAACTTATTTATATACATTCGCTCTCCCTTCTTTAGCACACTTTTAAGCCAACAAATTATCTACTCTCTTCGCTGATCTTTTAATAAAGTCTACTGTATCTATAGGTAGGTCATGCATCAAGTGATATAGCAGCAGTTTCTTGTAATGACCTTTTAATATTCCCCAGTAGAACTCAATTCCATTAAACTATGGACTGTAAGGTACGTTGACACTGCCGTTATTCTAAGTTGTTCATAACTCTTCCTTGTTTCTTTGGTCTTATGAACAGAAAGATTATCAACGAATAGTATAATCTCTTATTCAGGGTACTTCTCTCTCAGCTGTTCTAAGAACTTTATATACTACTCTGTCTTAATAGAGCTAGGATGAATAAGATAAGTTTCTAAACCAGTATCCTCGCTAATTCCTCCAAGAATAGCCATTGTTTATACCTTGACTTTCTAGTCATATACTTCTATGTTGCTATGCCTCTTATACCAAGACTTCTAGATGAAAGTGCTGAATGTAAACACAGCCTCGTCAGCATGAATAAACTTAATATATTCTATCAGGCTCTCTGCATTTTAATTATAAATATAATTTAAGTTGTTGTTGTAAAATGGCAGAGTGAAATCAATTACTCTCTTGATACGATTTACTCCTTTGTAAGAGATACCGTTTTCGTTATAAATGTTTGCAACAGACTATGCAGAGATCTTCAACTCAGGGAACTGGCGATGAAACATAATAGCTCGTTAGTCGAGAGAGAAGTGAGCCCAATACTGCAAAGTTTTTTCATTAATAAGATAGTCAATATGCTTTTATTGAAACTTAGACTTCCTCTTAGGCTAAGAATTCAGCTATTATTGCTTTAATTACACAGCTTTCAAGCAGTGAGAACGAACAGTTGAGGGACTACGCTTTAAGAGCAGTGCAATTGACTTATAGTTCAGTACTGGTTTGACTTATTCACTATACATATCACATCCATTTCTCAGTTTAAACACTAAATTTATATACTCTTCATCATAAATAGAAACCAAATGCTTGCTATTTTTGTCTCGCATTTAATTAATAATCCCAACCCCTAAAAAATTCCCTATAAATCAAAGCACTTATATAACTCATTAAGGGGTTTTGGGGGTTTTTAATAATATAAATTAATTTTTATGAAATTTTTATTTTCCTAGCAATTAACTTTATAATTTAATAATACTATGTTTATTTGTTATTTTTGGAATTAAACTCTATAACTTAATTATTCTTTTCTGATTCCCATTAATTTTGTGTATTTATTTTATTACTAGGCAATTACCTCAAGCAAATTTGTTATTAATAAGGATTATCTAACTACTCAACTTCAAATTCTTCATTTATTAGCAAATTTGGGGTTTATATATCATTTTGTATTTGTATTTCGTTTTAAATTTGATTTGATACATTAGTTTGATACAGTCTTGCCGTATTGACTTAAGTGTTATTAATTGTGAACGTCCCATTAAAACATATATAAAAAGCACTAAGAATAAGTAATTCAAATTAATTGAATAGTTTATCTGAAGCAAGGATATCATGCAAATCATTCATGATCTATAAATCATCTTATCTCACAGAAATTGGATTTAAATAATTATCATCATTCAGTAAGGTTTAATTACTTAAAAGTTAATAGTCAAGTTTCAGTTATTCATTTCACATACTCTCTTATGGTAATGCATCTTTATTAAATATAATATAGATAAATATAAATATTCAAAATATATACATTTAGGAAGTGCAAGTTTAATATAAATTATAATTGTATGAATCATATAATAAATATTCTACATTCATTTAAAAATAAAAAAATGGTTTTTATCTCTTTGCTCTACCAAAGTGATTCAAAAGAACAAAAATATTCGTGAATTCACAATTTTTCACTATTTATATAGAATAAATATGTTTTAATTATTTAATTTTGTTAAATAACTTAGTAAAGATTTAATCGAATTTTTCATTGTTTCTTTCTTATCATAATAAGTTATAATTTAAGCAAATATATTGAAAAATATAGATAACTATTCATATTTTTTTTTATTTTCTTTAGATTAGTATTCATTTTTATCATAGAAGAGTGTTTATTTATATGACTACTTTAAATCATCAATTATCATTGCATTCAACTATTCTTTCCCATTATTAGGGAATGCAAAATATATTTAAGGAGATATCTTTCTCTTACCAAACTTATTTAAATGATTATTTAAACTTTATTATCAAATTTATTATGCATATATCAAAATTATCTAATTATGGGAATAATTTTGAAGTATTAGTTTTCAAATATAATCCTTTCTTGTTAACTATCAATTTATTAGTAAAAATTTTTCAATTAGGAAATTATTTTAATTCTATATTTAATTGTTAAAATTTAATAAAAATCAGAAGTAAAATTTAATTAGAAATATTTTAAATATTGGTACTCACACAACCCCATTCTCTTTATTTTTGTAAGTTTGATCAAGACTTGCAGTTTTTAAATTAAAATTTTAGCTACTTAAATCGAGTTCATTCCAAGATTATAATTAAGTTTCGAGGTTCATATATTCATTTTGAAACTCTTATTTTTTAGTATCTCCCTCAGGAAAATCCTATTTTAATTGCTACTGAGATGATCCTTAATTCATTATTATTTTTATTTTATTTTCTTGATTTTTTGTGATTTAATAAAATTTCCCTTAAAAAAACAATATATTGCCTTATTTATTTTATTTGATATTTAAATCTATATAATAAGTTAATGAAATAAATTTAGATTGAACTTGAAAGATGATTTGACATCATTTAATAATTTAGCTATTTTAAGAATTTGCAAATGCTTCAAATACAGTGACAGCAATTGAAGAAGAATCCAAAATTATATCTTGAGTACCTTTTAGCCATCTCTTTAATAGCTGGATTGATATTTTGCAATTTAAGTAGTAGAAGTATTTCCTTCTTCTCCCATTTCACATTCTGAATTAAGTATTCAAAAACTTTAATATGACTCCACCTAGCAGTCACTTATAACAGAGATTCCCATTCTTTATGTCCAGCCTTACTTAAAATGAAGGGGTCTGCCTACTACTCAAGTAGTAACTGCACAACGTCTAAATTTCCATGCTGACAAGCCACGTAGAGGGGAGTTTTAGATACTCGATTATATTTATTTATTAAATGATTGGGATCTTTTAAATCGTAAATGTGTTTCTTGGGATCGTATACTTAAATTGGCAAATATAATTTTAAATTTTATGATAGTTTTAGTTTCCTCTAGCTCTTTCAGTATTTTTTAGAGGCTGTGCTCCCCTCCAGTACTAATCAATTCAAAAAACTTATCTTGCAAACGCATTTCGTCAAGGACATTCTTAGTCAAGTTGAGACTTTGCAAGCTATTGAGTGTCTTTCTTCTTCTAGGCGATTTATTAATATTTTCAACTAATTCATCGGGATGCTAGATAGTTCTCACTATGTTTTTTCTCATCAAGTTTATGCCTTTAAGTACATTAGAGATTTTCATCCAGTGTTTCTTTGCAGGGCTTTCTTCAAAAAATGATCTTGATCTAAGCCGTGCTTTATGCGCCGGCATTCCATTGATACTCTGGCGAGTTAAGGTATCTTAATACTAATTCTTTATGTTGTGTTAAGAGTGATCTAATAGTAGATTGACACTTGTGTTCTAAGATTGAAAGACATTCTGAGTTGACATATTTTCTTGGTAGTTGTACATGAATTTGTTTAGGTTTTAGTCTGATTTGTGTGACCTCTACCTTTAATGATTATTACAATACAACCTACTTGGATTAGTGTCTTCATAGTTTTCTCCAAAATCAGAGCCCTTAATGGAGTGAACTTAATCTCTAGATTCATCTTCGTTCACATCAGACTTCTCATCTTATAGTATCTACTATCCCATTAGTACTTTTGTACTTAATTCATGATTCGTAACATCTTTTCTTTAATTGTTAATGATATTTTGGATTTCTTTTTCGACGATCTCTTGATGATTATTCTAAATGTTAATGCTTATATTTATGTTTACTTGAGGAGTTTCATTAATATACTAACAATTTGGGCAATTTTTGCTCTTATTCAAAACGTCCTAATTTCTTGAGATATTTTTGAAGTTATTAGATTAATCATCGAATCTGTCTAAGTTTTCTCTAAAACTGTGGGAGCTGTCTTACTGGTTTTTCAAATGAGTTTTACTATTTAGTTGACTATCTCTCGATTATGAAGGTAAATTTCTTCTTAAGCTATTCTTTTTGCTTAATTTTGAAGTCAAATCTAAACTGAAGTTGTTTGATTATTTATTTAAAGCTAAATTTGAGTATTTTTACGACTATTATTTTAATAAACAATTTCTTACCATTTAATTAAATAAATGGTATATTTAAAGGTTTACCCTCATTTCTTTTATCATTTAATTGTTAATTTGGCTAAATTATAAATCAAAACAATATTAGAATTATCAAAATAGGGTATGTTTTAAACAAGATATATAAATAAAATTTGATTTATTGTTAAAAAAATTATTCACAAGATTGACAAAAACCTGATCAATCAATTTTATATAAGTTGATATTTTTTTTATAAATGATTTCCATTTCTATGATATTACTAATCAATAAATTAATCAGATGTTAGTGCAGGCTAAATTCTATTAATTTTCTTATTTGGCTTTCTGTAATTTACAGCTGCTTCTACAAGAGATTTAAACTCTTAATTATTGTAAGTATATCTACAGTTATTATAAATATAATGTGGTATATTTATTTATAACTTTTTTTAGTAATATTAGGACTTGAACCTTCTTAATTATTGATATTATTTTTGGAAGTCTCTGGATAATTACCCATTTCTTTCTGTTGTAATACTATACTATTTTTAGATGCAATAATGATTTCATCAATCGTATTATTGACTGCTTTGTAAGTTTGAATAGGTCTAGGTACAATTTGATTATTCAAACTCTATTAATTACTTTCTGAGTCTATTAAACTTCTATTGGATTACATTGTGTTGGTTTATAGTATAGAACATTGCTAAAGTTTTTATTGGGAATTTAAGTGGCTTTGATGTTTAATATTAAAATAAAATTTATACTTATAACTAATTAATATTCAATCTATTCATTTAATTTATAGAAATATCCCCTGGAAAGTCAATATAAGAGTCGTTATTTTTATGAATACTTTGCTAGTTTTAACTTTAAATATTTGAAAAATCATCCTTGTTGATATTATTTCGCTAGCTTTTTAGCTCAACATAATTTTATTTATTTCTATCTGTTGGCGTCATTATTCCACTTTATAAAGGCTTTTAATTTATAATTCTTTGACTGTCGAAATTATTTTGATCTTTATTACTGACTAAAAAATTATAATTAATTTCTATCGAAATAAATGAATAATTCTTATCTAAATATATTGAGATTTGTTCCTACTTAATCTCCCTATCATCAATTGCTTAAATTATTCAGCTATAAATTTGATCTAGAGCTTTGCGATTGAGACAATTATTTGTTAGTTTAATTTTGGGATTAGTTGCTTGAAATGTCAAGATTTTATTTTAATTATTAACCGCTGTGTTAGTTGAAAAAATATATTTTGCTTAAAAATAAAATTTTGTTTTTTTTAATTCACTTAATATTTATATAGTGTCTATTTTGTAACAGATCATTAATTCTTGAACTATCATTATCATCTTACACACTGCTTCTCTACAATTATTGAGATAGTTATTATTTAGTAGGAGGAATAATATTTATCTAAGAATTTATTTCATTTTATAATTACTTATTTTGGGTTTCCTCTTTTCTCATATTAGGTTATACTTCCTCTTAATTATCTAAATGATATAGTTTTGTTTAGTCTTGCTAAACTGTTTGCTAATTGTTAGCTATATCCATTTTATAAAAATTACAGATTTTTGATTGATTATGGCAGTAAATTAATTTTATTATATTTAATTATTGTATCATTGTAAATGTTAGTTTTTCTATATCCTTCACTTCTTAAAAAACAATGTCAGTTATAAATATCTAAAATCAATATTATAAAGGAAATGTACCCATAAATAGTAAGAATTATTTTTTAGAAAAAATTTAAATTCATATTACTATTCTAACTTATAATTCTTGCAAATTTCTAATCAAAGAATAAATATTTTTATGATTATTGAATTTATCATTATTTCAGAGAGAGTAAATTTGCTGTAATAATGTATTTAAATGCTTTTAAAAATAGAGTTACTAAATAATAATGCTTGAAATTTTACATTAAAATTGAAAATTAATTATTAACTTTAAATAATAATTTTAATAAAAACATTTGCATAATTATAATGTTTTTATTGTTTGGAAATAATTAGCATTAAAATAATATTAAATTCTAATTTTTTATTCCAACTATTTTATCTACCTTTCCCCCACTTAAATAGGAATAAGATTTTTTCAAAACATTTTAATCAAAATTTAATTTTTTTTGAACATTTAATGATATTATTTTTTAAAATTACACAAAAGATTTTAATAATATATTTATATAATAACTATACCGTTCCTCTCTAAATATTAATAATTAATATATAAAATTCTTAACCACGAATTCGAATAGATTAGAGATTAAAAATTCAAAGCTTATATAACTCACGAATTTATTAAGAACTAAGATTGTCAATTTATTTGAATATTATTTGATTAATTAGTTAAGTTTACGCCAATAATATTGATTGTTGGTTAATTATTGACAAAACCTCTATTTTAAATATTAAAAAACTCAAGGGGTTTTACTTTAATCCATTTTTAGAATGAAAACATAAATATATATAAAATTGCTTTTATATAATAGATGCATTATATTTGCATAATATATTTAATATGAGAGTTTTCTTATAATAATAATATTCAACATAATATCATTTAATTCTAAAACTTTTTAAAAATTAAAAAAATATAGAAAATTGAGCATGTTTATTTTGATTATCGATGACATTTTTATAGTAGCACTAATTGCATATAATATTTTTGAAAAATGAATGAAATATATAATTCTAAAGATAACTCAAATAATTGTAAGAAAATTGCATTTTTTTTGGCTTTTACTCTGAATTAAAATTTTTAAATGAAAATAAAATGCTTTTTAAGTTAAGAGCACAAATATATTAAAGATAGAATATATTTAATTCCTTGTAAAAATTAAAATGGAATTTTTAATCTGAGTGAAAACTATCTTCATTAAATCTATGAACTTGAGTAATTTAATGAATTGAGTTAAATTTATCATATGTGGGAATTATTTCTAGGCCCATCTCTCTAAGGAAGTATAAACTTAAAAATAACTTGATCAAATATAATTTTTTACAAAACAACACAAAATACCTGAGATAATCAACTTAAGAATTCAATTTAAAAAATACATTAATTTATTGACATGGTTGCCATTAACTTCTTAACTTTCTCTTTCAAAAGCTAAATTAGATGGGTGAACTTAATTAGTTGAGAAGCGTGAATCATTCTCTGCTTTGAGATTTTTCTCAGACTCTTATAACTTGTCATTTAATCAATTATCTAAATGCCTATTATCATTACTTCTTTGTAACCAAATTATACAAAATTTCTCATTTGTTTCTTGCTCAAAGATCCCATTTAAGCAATATCAAAGCATATTATTTCAAATATTTATAGCAATTCTAAAGACCATTGATAGCGAGGAGGATAGGATCATAGAATATAATAGTACTAAAGTAATATTCTAATTTTCTAAAGATTTAAGTCACTTACTCTTACTATTTTGCATAATCTGAAGGGAAGGAAGTATTCCAAAATTTAAAATTCCTAATATTTTATCAAATGAAATATTATTTCATTGCATATTGATCAAATTCAATCAGAAAGTAAAATAAATAATTCTAAAAGAATGAATTATAATGAATAAGTTAAAAATTCATTAATTTACTCTTTCTACTTTAAAGAATAGAACTTTTTGTAATCATAATTTCTACAAGCATTTATGATAAATAAACTAAAATAGATAATTGTAAGAATTTTAAATACTAATGAATTTGAAATTCTTTTTAAACAAGATTATTAATGATTATAACATAGGAATGCCCTAAAATTTTGAACTATAGAATAAATGAAATAAAGATTACTCAAAAATTCAAGTTCATAAAAAGTTGTTATATAATAAAAGAAATTTATTCAAATCATTTTGATACATAGCTGCCTAATCAAGCCTGTTATTCTGTCATGTAAAAATACTTCAAAAAAGTCATCTAAATTTCAGGATATAAATATTCTTATAAAAATTACAAAATTAATTGTTGGAATAGATAATATTAAATTTTATTTATTTTAAGATGAAATAAGAAAGTAAAAAGAAAACCTACTTATTTCATTACGGTAAAAAATGATATGCTTAACAAATTATGAAATAATTTTATATCCACAAATTTTATATTGATATATACTTAATTTTAAATAATTCTAAGTCATTATTATATATTTGAATATAGATAACTTCTAGTTAATTTAGAATGAAATCAAATTATTTTTTTTAATTAAAAATGAGTCATTCATATTAGTATTTTTTAAATATCCATTAAAAAGATTTAATGAAATTTAATTTAATTTCAAATTTATTAAAAAAACTGTCTTATAAGCATTATTTCATTATTGATCTTAAATTTGGAGTTGCCAAGTCTTTATCCCAATATTTGCTGGCATTAAATATAATTTGTCTTGTTTTAAACAATAAAATAGAGATGTTCAAAACTCGGTTGGTTTCGAGAAATTAAAATACATTGAAGATGTTTTAATCAATTATTAAAAGAAATTGTAACATTAAATTTAATTAGGGAGTATAACGATGGAGTGGTTGAGCTTTCAAAATTATAAAATAATAGAAAGGTATAAAAATGAATAATTTTACCTAAATTAAAACAATACAGCGCCGCTTTAATGAACAAAAATTTTAAAAGATTAAAACATACAGTTATCTTGATAAATAAACTTTATTTAATCTTCAAAGATTACTTTTCCACATTTTTTAATATATGTAAACTATTGTCTTTTGTCAAGCATGAGTTTTGCATAAGATACTTTAATAGTTAACTTTTTTTAATCTTTAAAAATTGATGAAATTAAATAATCTATATTGTTAAAATATTACAGGTATTATTTTATAATTTATTGAGTCTAATTTAAGATCATTTATTAAAACCTTTTTAATGAGATTTATAAGTAGGATATTTTAATTGGAAAAATTCACAACGGATAATTAAATAAATATGTTTTAAATAATCAAAAGTAATGAAAGTCATAAATTTAATCTGGATTAATAACTCTAAAAAATATGATTCCATTAAATAAAAAATTGAAATGAGTTGCAAATACTGATTCCTGCTTGAAAAATAAAGTAATCTATTTTTTTACCGCATTAAAACGCTGTATATAATAGAGCTTAGTGAAATAGAATTGAAAATATTTAAACTTTAATGCATTTCTTTAGATTGGTATAGTTACTATACCACTGAGTTTAGATAACTATTGCCATTTTAACTATAGATGATTTAATTTCTTGGATGCATAAACTATATTTAATTCAATTAAATTTTTGTAAGTTACTCCTTAATTTGAATTGATCTCTTTATATATAATATTCCACTGCCAAAATGACAGTCATGTTATTAGTTTAATTCTTAGATTTGTTTGAATACTCTATATAAAAAAATTAGTCGGTATCTTTAATGCAGAATTGGGTAAACTAAATAATTCTTTAAAAAATTTAGTAGTACTTTAATATTATTTTTAATTTAATTTTTCCGATTAAATTGAATTTTTTAATAATAAATGAGACTCATAACACTTGTCCACCCTGTTATTACAATGAGGCCAATAAGTTAGAATATATATATATATTATTTACCTTTTTTCTCATTTTTAAATATAATTCCAGAATCATTATCAAAGAATGCAACTGCAATCACATAAATTTATGAATTACTTATTAAAAATCAATTAAAAAAGTGATGGAAATTTATGCTCCTTTGAGATGATTAATAAAATAGAAAACTATTAACCATTATTTTTCCATTATGCCTGAAGCTCCTAATCTTTTTATGAAAAATCATTCCCATTTAATAAAATAAAATAAGATAAGTAATCTGCCAAATATTTTTATATTATTTGTGAAAATACAAAATTATAGTTTAAAAATAGTATTTCTACAGTTTACAATATAAACCTTCCTCAATTTAATTAAATAATAATTGTGGTAAATTCTGCTATTTTATTTTAACTTAAATATATGTAAATTTACGAATAGTACCACATATACCACCGAATCCATGAACGCTGAAAGAATCGACTGGATCATCAATTCTGAACTTCTTACTTACGTAAACCCCTAAAATGTAGAAAAGAGCTATTTAAATATTATGATAACTGCTGCCCAGTTTTCCTAATTAATTATATTTTCTAGTCACAGCTATACAACCAACCAGGATACCATTACAAAGATTTCGAAAAATAATAAAAATCAAAGTTGTAGGGTGTGAAGATCTAAGAATTAATGGTTTAAGATATATTTATATTTTTTTAATTCAAATGAGGGAGAAATTTTAAGTATCATGAATAAATAAAGATATTTTTTAAATTAATTATAAAATAATTATTAAATATCTGCATTTTAAACGCTGGTAAAGCTTTACATAAAATTCTTAATTAAAAAAATCAATGAAATGATATTCATTTAAATATTTACAAACTGTAATATAATTTTATTTGATAAAATGCTAAAAAATATCTTTTAAAAATGCAATAAACATAATAAAATAGGGCTTTTATAATTTTGAATATTATTAATAAATGAAAAATAAAAAATTTTTTATTACTCTAAAATAGTGAAAACTCATCGTCTTAAAAATTCTTGTCTAGGTCGTAATCAGAGTAATAATCATATAGGAATGAATGAATCACGTTATCAGAGTTATATATAATCCATGCAGTAAAAAGAATGGTTAATTATAAACCATATAAGTTTCGTTAGAGGGTCGGATTTCTTCGTCAAGTTGAAGGATTAGGTAAATTTCTGAATATGATCCTATCTTTTTTTATTTATAGTGAATAGTCTTTAGAATGCTAATGTAATCTTTCTCTTGACATAACTACTCTCTGTCAATTAAATCCCAAAAT
>ARYC01013201.1:0-17266 GCA_000711775.1 Oxytricha trifallax
CAAACCCTACCACCCCAACTTAAATGTTGCAAATACACTATAGAACGATGAAATAGAAGGAGGGAACTCGATAGGGGGTGGAAGTGGATATAACCCATCTTGAAATGTTTGGGTGCCCTTAACCGCCATTTTGACCTTAAAAATAGAAGAAAATGGCCTTATATTTTCCCATTGATCCTACCTCAAAATATGTTCTTTAATAGTTCTAAGTTATCCAAATATGTTATAAGTGCTTGCAGGCTATATAACCACACATTTGATTAGCTTGAAGGTGAAAGCAAAATAGGAGAGAAAATATCCTAAATAAATTCAGCCTAAACAAGGCTATTTTTAAATTTTCATAGTCTTACTGGAAAAAGTCTACCTCAACCCTAAAGGCAGACCTCTATGCCTTTGCTTGGTCATGACCTTGGAGATTCTCTTACTAGGGCTGATATATATTTTAACAATTGAAATAAGGAACGAATAAACACAGGTAGAGTTAAAAGTTTGGATGGAAGAAAGTTTACCTTACAATTGGAAGAAGTCTACTTTTTTCCTCTGGAAGAAGTCCACTTTTTCAACTGGAAGAAGTCTACTTTTAGGACTGGAAGAAGTCCCCTTTTAGGACTGGAAGAAGTCCACTTTTGCATTGGAAGAAGTCTACCTTTTGGAAGATTTCCACTTTTTCAAATTATCTCTTAGATTGGAATAATCTGAGACTAAATATATAAACTATATTTATCCAAGTAGCTCCTCACTTAAACTATAATACAAATAATAATAGGAGTATTGTAAAAATTTCAATGAGAGGGAGGGTTCGGCAACTTAGTATATTATTCTTATAATTATGATGAATTTTTTTGAAATTAAGAAATTGTTAATAAATAATTAAGAATATGAGAATATGTAAAAATGTCTGATCGGAAACCTCTGTGTCATTCATTTAAAATGTAAGTTACAAAAATATATCTAAAATTTTATTTTTATAGGTGTTGTACCTGGTAAGAGTTGTGGTAGGTAAAAACTGAGACTCAGCAGAAGTACACAAAAAAGACAAAAATACATATTTACATATAGATGGTGCTAAATATACTGGAGATTGGAGAGAGACAATATTTATTTTAAGATATACAATTTCCATTTTGTTACTCATATTTATATTTATTATTAATCAATTATTAATTACATTTCCCTATTCCAAAAATTTCATGAACAGAGTATATATGGATTATGTATAATGTAACAAACATCACTTTCAGTTAACTTAATTCAAGTAAGAATTCCAAGATTGCCAACACTAGCTTTAAAAAATTGCACTTCTCTTTTTTCTAAGAATAAAAACCAACCTAGGCTTGCTTAAAAGCTATGAACTTAGCATAGAACTCCTCAATCAACTTGGTAGGAAGTCTTAAAACTTTGGAAGTTAAAGCTACCAAACTTCATAGTTGAATCTATCGACTAGCAATACTATTAAGCTCTATACAAACTTTAGTTGCTTTACTATTATCATAAAAGAATGAGCTTAAAGAGTCCTTACTAACTTCTTACAACTTAGTACAAGTAGAGAGCTTTGATAAAAAAGTTGGCTTTAAAAATCTTTTGAATGAAAAATTCTTTGAGGCTTACTCAATAAGTTGAAGGTAAAATTTGAAATAAATGGAAGATAACTGGAAGTCAACTTGTAAAGTCTTGATGTGATGTTTGTTACATAGATTAAAAGTCTTATACTTTTCAATGATTTTTCACTTAGCTTTGAAATGAATAATTGATATTCAGTAGACTCAGTACTACCAATCATTGAGTAAAGTTATTTCTATACTTAAAAACAGCAATTACTCTATTAGATTGTAGACCTTGAATCTAAGCCAAGATAGTTATCCCTTAGTCTTTATGAGAATTAGAAGATACATGGAAGATAATCGCAAGTCAAGAGGACCCAAAACTCCTGATTTGATTGAGTTTTTGATTGATGAAAGTAGACTATTAACGCATGCTTTATTAGGGTTTTAATAGGGTTTATGTAGGTGTTTAGGGTTATAATGTAATATAAATTAGTGTGTAATGCAAGTGTTTAATTTTTATTATTCACTCAAACAGTACTTTAGCATCATGAGGCAGCTTTCTAAACTTTATCTCTCCTATCCAACTTACAATTTAGTCTATTGTATGGTCAGCTATGTGATTAGGCTTAATTATTATCTACTCAGCCATGTCTTTCATTCTACCTTTTATCTTATTCTAGTCTAGATATTGCTGTATTCTCTGTTTTGAATCTTTCTCTCTTTTGCAGCTATAGTAATCATTTCATTCCATATCGCATTCACAAATAATTGCTGCTAGAGCCCATATATCCCACTTAAAATCACCATCTCTCCAGTCCTCTCTTTCTGGAAAGTATCCAGGAGTACCATACACGTTGCCAAGTCCTGAAGCTTCAACTCTCTATGATTATGAAATCTATTATTACTACTCTGAGAGGTGAAAAGTCAAGCATTATATTCTCAGGCTTCAAATCTCTATGAACATATCCAAGAGTGTACAGCTCCTCAATGCCTTTGCAAACATTTGTAAGAATAAGAGGTAAGTACTTTGGTATCCTTTAATCTTAAATGTAGTCTCTTAATGTCATTTAATATAGAGGAAGAAGAAAAGCTACATGATCTTGAGCAGCAGAATAGCACCGAGCTTTATTATAAATCTGCACTATCTATCTCTTGACTTTGTAAGTGCTTGGTATTCATTTCCGAATTCTATTTGATACTTGTCATCGCATTTGAAGTAGTTGAACGGATATATCTTGTATGCGAACTACTTATCTGTTATGACTTTCTTCTTCTAGTTTATCCTCAAGGATAAGATAACTTTCTTTACACTCTTTAAGGTCAATTATATTCAATATTGGAAGTTTAAGTGCATGCATCATAAGAGTGATTTTTACTATCTCTGAGGCTGGGAGGTTTCTTACTGCTTTAATAAGTTAATTTTCTTTCTTTACTCTTTGTTCCAAAGTTTCTGAAGGTCTCTTGGCTTTCTTTTTAAAGGAAGACCTCACCAGTCTCTGGATCTATTACTTCAAACTTCTAGCCATGATGGTTTTTTAGATGAACTTTTAGATCTCTTGAATGATTGTATTATTTATTGCAGTAAGGGCAGAAATATTTTCCATCTATCTTATCATGCTTAAGATAGAGCTTGGGCTTGTTAGAATGCTGCTCTAAGATATGACGCTTAAGAGCAGATTTATAAGTGAAGTTCATCTCACACTCCTCACATAAATGTAATGCTTTTATTTCTTTTTTCTCTTCTTCCTCTTCAACCATTTTCATTGGAACTTCGCATTAAATTTCTTAGCTCTGCATTTCTATTTAACAACTGAATTGCTATTCAAAGTCTGATACCTAAAGTTAAAAAATTTCAGGTTCGTACTAGGTTGAGGCATCGCAAGTCTCAATTTTCTTTTGATTCATGAAAGAAAGTATTTGCTGGCTAATGCCAAGCAATGCCGCTTTTCTAAGTAAGTTACCGCTCATTTTATAAATACTATTAATAATTATACAAGCTATTTAAATTCTACCTTTATACAAGAGTAAGAGCATATTCTCAAAGGTTTAGAGGGTTTTAATGAGAACAGAGTACGAGACATTAGTTTTATATTTCTTAGATTTAGTGATAATTTTAAAACTAATTCATCCATTTTATTCATTAAAATGCACCTAAATGTGTTTTGTGAAGTTAGGTGGTGCTCCTAAAGCTGTTCTTGTAAATTTAGGAGGGGAGATTTTAAAATTTAATTTTTGTAATGTACCTCCTAATACGGTTTTGAACTTTAATACAACCACCTAATTAAGTTTTAAATAAATTAGGAGCACCACCTAATTAAATTAATTATTATTAGGAGCAATTTAATGGAGAAAGTTTGATAATAATGGAAGTAAAACTTTGAAACTTGGAGAAACTTCCTCTATCTTTCTCTATATATGTGATTCAGGTTGACCTCCAGTTGAATCTCTCTATTTAGTAGTAAAATTTTAGTAAGTTTAGAATGGATATCCATAATTTTAAATTTCATAAACATTTATAGAAAGTGGAAGCAAGATGGAGTCTATGAATGATGCAATGAAGAGAATACAATCTCAAGAATTGATAGGAAAATTTCGAAAGAAGGAGGACCTCTATAGATAATTGGTATAGCAAGGTAAGCTTTTATCAAATACTAATATATTGACCATAGTTGGATTGTTCTTGCCAACTCAGGAAGGAACAAAAATATCATTCTTAAAAGCCTTATTAAGTGAAGAGAAAAAAGCTTTTAAGACCAATGAAATAAAGATGATTGAGATACCTAACTACCCTGAATCTCAGTGAAAAATCTCTATGATGATGCGATGAGTGATCCAGATGTTGCTCTGTACCTACCATTAAAGTTACAACTCTCTAATAAGTTGCCAGAGAGAAACTTCTTCTTTGGAGTTCTTGGAACTCTTAAACCAGAGTACTTAAGTGAAGTAATTTAAGAAGCTCAAAAGAAACGCAACAGCATCTCTCCTGAAGAGAAAGAGAAGCAGGGAATCAAAATCAGTGACTCATGGGTGTAGGAACTGCAGAAGCATCCATTCATCTCAAGTAAGCCTAGACTTCTAACTTTATAGAAAAACCTGGGACTGCTATATATTTGATGAAAGAGCGCAGCAAATTAAACAGAGAGAGAAAGTCTCAAGTAAAGCATGAATTGAGTAAGAGACTCTTCAAAGATTTATAAAAGCCAGAAGAGATGAACATAGATGCAAGGGCTGGCACTAAGAGAAGAAACATTGGCCCAAGCAAGCCTTAAAAGAAAGAAAAGAAAGAGAAGCCAAATCCCTTTACGGGCAAATTTAATATGTGAACTTATTCATTCGTTTAAATCTAAAACTTATTTATAAACACAAAATCTCCCTTCTCTTGCGCATACTTTTGCTTTATCATCGCTGACTCTTTTAGCAGCACTCTTAATAAAATCTACTGTATCTATCTTCAGATCGTGTATCAGATGATAGAGCAGAAGTTTCTTGTAGTGGCCTTTTAATAGGCCCCAATATAGTTCAATTCCATTGAATTGAGGGCTATAAGGAACATTAAATACAGGTGTTATGTTTAGCCTTTCATATTCTCTCCTTGAGTCTTTAGTTTTATGAACTGATAAGTTATCAACAAACAGGATAATTTCTTATTCAGCATACTTATCTCTTAGCTTTTGCAAAAATTTAATATATTATTCAGTCTTGATAGAGCGAGGGTGGACAACAAAAATCTCAAGCCCACTATCTTCACTGATTCCACCAAGGATTGCATGAGTTTATACCTTAACCTTTTGATCATAAACTTTTATGTTGCTGTACCTCTTGTACCAAGACCTCGATATGAAGGTATTAAACGTGAATACTGCCTCATCACATGTATGAACTTTATATTATGCTCTTAAGCCCTCTGCATTTAATCGAATATATAATTTAAATTATCCTTATAAAATGGAACATTAAAATCGATCACTCTATTAATGCGATTGACTGTCTTGTAAGATATACCATTCTTTTTATAGATATTAGCATAGATTAAGCAGAGATGTGAAGTACAGGAAATTGGCGATGAAACATCACAGCCCTCTAGGCTAGAGAGAAATGAGCCCAGTATTTTAGAGTCTTATCATTAATAAGATATTCGATATGATGCTACTAGAATTTTAAAGGTCTTTTAGGCTTAGAATTAAGATGCTATCTCTTTAAATTCAATGCTAATAGACAGTGTGACCTAAAGTAGCAGGACATTTATGGAGCAGTCTTGCAATAGATGTGTAATTTAGAATAGATCTGAGTTGATCACTATAATCATTACATCCATAGCGCAACATAAACAATAAATCTATATATTCACTGTCATAAACTGATCCCAAACCTCGCATATTCTCACTTAAATTACTGATATTTAAACCATTAACCCCTACATAAACCCTATTAAAACCCTAATAAAGCACGCGTTAAAAGTCTACTTTCATCAATCAAAAACTCAATCAAACAACTTCAGGGGTTTTGGGGTTTTGAGTATCAGTTACAGCAAGGGGCAGTATCATTAAAGGTGATTGGTATGTAGGTTGAACTAATACCTAGGAGGATTGTTACTTTTATTCTAAGTCAACATCAGCATTTTCCCTTGATAATTATTCAGCTAAATCTAAACTTACCAGGAAACCTTCTTAGTAGCCAATATTTCTTAGGAGTCTCAGGTGGTTGATCTGAAACATTATCTCTGTATTCAATCTTCACTCTGGCTCTACTTACATGCAATATCCAGCTCGGGTTCTTAAAAACAAAACTATCTTGGTAAAATCAAAGTGTCAAAACTTTGTTTGATTTTCTCAATAATCTCTATATAATACTTAATTAAAGCTTAATTAAATCTCAAATTCCTAAGACCTTAAATCCACCCTCTATTTTGAGGAAATGGAAGGTTTATTCTGTTCTTATCACCTTGCTATTTCTTAAATAATTTTCTGAGATCTCTAAGTATACCCTTTATTGCTTTGAACTCAAGGGATTAGCTTTAACGAAACCTATGATAGAATTAGTTGTGATTTTGAGAATCTCGATTTTACCCCTCAAATTCAAATGAATTACAGGACTAATACGCATGAATTTAATTTCTAAGAAATGACGTTAAATTTGGGAATTTTCAACTTATCTTCTCACTCTCATGATAGTTCTCTTATAACTTTATTTCAAGCATCTAAGCTTAAGCTTTTAAGTAAGTGAGAGTTGCTAGGAGGCTTGAGTAGGAGCAGGGATCGTTTAGTTTTATTTTCTAACTGTCATTAAGATTTGGTTTGATTTCAGTCATTTTATTTTATCAGTTAAAGTATTAAAGTTTAAAATCTAACATAGTCAAACAACAATGGAAATAATATTGTATATAATCTAAGGCTCAATAGTAAGCTCAGTTCTGGATTGATCTCACTTATTAATAATGAGGAATGTAATGTAGTGAGATTGGTTAGTATCAGAGGCTCAGATCATAGAGGGTGTGAAGGAGTTATAAGAAGCCTCAGGAGGCTGGATATAGATAATAGAAAGTAAAAGCAATTAAGCAGGTTTTATTAAACAAGTTTAAAAAATTAATATTGAATAGATCAAAACGTCCTTGAAACTGCATTGCAAGCATGAGCCCAAGGGAACTGAGTAAAGGTTGTCGATTTAGAAGGATAGGCTGTTTTACAATTAAGTGGATAAGTTGAGAGCGTATTGGAACCTATCAAGGTTCGAAGGAGAGAACCTGGAAAAAATACAAAATGTTTTGAATAAAGTATTGGCCTTACCAACGAATCAAAAGTTACTGGGCTTAGAGTGGGCTAGGAATAACTGGAGTTGTTGCAATAATCGATAGCGAACGACGCGGTTTACAAGATCCTCAATCAAAAAGAAAAGGCCGAGTTCATTGAAGGGTCTAAGTTCTATATTCACTACTAGACTCTGAACGAGCAAATGCTAAGGGAGATCTACGGGGCGACTTGATTTACTATTGAAATCTTACAAGGAAAGCTAGAACCTTAGAGCTACTGTGGAGGATATGGAAAATAACATCTTTGCTATGGTTAAGAGAGAGAGGCTGATAAGCATAACTTGTTGCTTGGAAAAAGAATAGGGAAAAGTTATCTTACCAGATCGTTTGAGTGTTAAAGGAAAAAAAATAGCAACCAAGTCATAAACGAGAGCAGCGGTCCTTGCGAAATGATTATTAAGATCTTCTGGAAAGCTCTGATTTCTGCTCAAGCTTCAGCTATTGCAATAATGGATACCAATTTCAATAAGCAGGGTAGAAACATAGTGTCTTTACTAGAAACCCACAACCTCTTGGGCAAGCCTGCATACTTGATGCCTAAGTATCCATACAACTTAAGACCCTTTTAGAAGGCTTTTTCATAAATCAGAAGTGCTTCAAGTACGCTGCCTTCATGATCATCAAGACTCTATTCCAGGCCCATAAGAACAAAGTCTATCACCTGAATATTAAGCCGGAAAACATTCTGTTGATAAGTACCACGTTCCTTACTTGACAGATTGGTTGAACAGGAATGTTTAGAGGGATGGAATCATTAACGAATACTCTCCTCCTAAATATATTATAGAGAGATCCAATCTTTAAATCATGTGATGTTGAAGGCCTATAATGCTTGGGGACTTGGCCTACTCCTGTTCTATATTTTTTGCGGAAGTTTATCTTACACTGTTGATGATATGTTGGCATTGAAAGATAAAAATGCTACTCTCACCAATAGACCTTTTGAGATATTGAATCCTAAGTTGGATGGTTAGTGGTTTGTCATCATTAGAAACCTGTTGACTCCTGACCCTTTGCACAGATCTTCAATTCAGTCCTTGTACATGGATCCTTTCTTCAAGCATTAGAGAGACTAAGTGGAAATCGATACATTAACTCTTCACGGCTACGAGAGCGACGACGAGTCCAATTCCTGAAGTCTGAAGCCCACTCGTCCAGAGAAAGAAGATCCTTGAAATTCTTCGTTCTTGACGAACAAAAACTAAACGAAAATAATTGAATAATTATAATTAACCTCCATCTTATTTAATATGTATAAGTCTCCCTACTATTTAGTACCGGAATTGGTGTCCATTTTAAAGGACTTCTGTTTGTTTGAGTAGTATTTTTAATGTGTCTGTAACAAACATCACCTATATGATTAATTTAAGTTTAAGTAAGGATGAATTAGTTTAAGAATAGGATTATTCATAGTACTGTTTTGCATTTTCAAATCTCCACAGATAAATGTGATCCCACTTATCTAAGAGAGAGGAATGTATGAGTACTAGAGAAGAGAAAAATTATAATCACAAATTAAAATTGGGATAAATTCAAGGAAGTTCAAATGAAAAAAGCAAGATATGCTGATTTCCGAAGTTTTGAATTTATTTTAGAAAACAAATTAAAGCTAGAAATTTAATCAGGGTACGATGCATAAAAATTTAGAGTAGATATTTAATGCAATTAACTTATTAAGCTGACTTATATTTAAAGTGTCAACGAAATGTTATCAATATATCCATTTTCTCAGCATCCTCTGCAATATCCTTATCTTTCTCTTCCTTTCTAGCATTCTCATCTTCCAAGTCTTTTTTTATTCATTCTTCATTCTTCTCCTTAGCCTCCAATTCTCCCTTCTCTGAAGGAACAGACGACCCTGCTTTCTTTTTCTTTGCCTGCTCAGTGTACTTATCAATAATATTATCATTTTCGTCTTAAATCCACCACTTAGAAATGACATTTTTGTGAGAGTAAGCATAGAATTAAAACCTATTACTTTAGAAATCGTAATTTGATTCCATTTCATTTAGAGATTTCTAAGTAAGGATCAGATTTACCCCAACTTCGTACCAGCTTTCAGAGTTCTCAGATACTTTATATCTAAACAGCTTAATTCTATCCATGTACCCAACTAGAAGCTTGATATTTTATTGATAAATACTGGCTTGATTTATGATCCTTCAAATAAACTATTTTAGTAGTTGGCTGGAAGGGTTTTGCGAGGAGCAATTTTCTTGATCACGCTGTTTAGTTAAAATTCATTGACTGTCATTTCGAGGTATCTCTTAATGCCAAGGTGTATTTTAATCTTCCAGTTATTATAAGTCTTCTTTAGATGCTTCTCGATCTACTTGTCTGAGGGAATTGAATAGTCTTTATCATCATACTCAACATTGGTCATGAAATAGTATAAATGTTTAAGGTTCAAGAACTCAAGAAGATAAGCAACATCTTCTTGATCTTTAGTTTTTAGCCTGACAAACTAGATTTAACTGGGGTCCTCACTACTTCTGTACCTTAATTCAAAGTATTCAAAGTTTGCGTTGTCCAATCCTTCATTTTGCTGGGATTCAACTTCATAATAGCAATTTCTAAGTTCTCTTGCTTTGGATTCCATTACAACTTTTGTAAAATTTTATAATTATAAACTGGAATTTAAGATTATTATATGTGAGGATTACAGCTAGCTCTACTCAATTCCCTGCTTTAATAATAGCAGTAGTTATTTCTACATTTTATGTAAAAAGAAGGAATAATTTGTAGTATAAGGACTGGAAACAAATTAGGGAGTTTCCCTAAAATTTCCTATCATTTCCTTATGACTGTAACAAACATCACTCTCAGTTTTATAAGTCTGAGGCTCTGTAATTTTATTGAAAATACTGATTAAAAGAAATATATAGGATGAATAATAGCAATAATACACATTCCCTAACTTAACTCAAACCAATAATCAAACAATTCCTTTGAACTAGAGTGCAACCCCGTCCTAGAGATAAACTCTAGGAAAGAGCAGCTGAGATTTTTGCAGTTAAAAGTAAATTTATTTGCTGTGCTGCTACTAGTCTCTCAAAATTTTTTAAAAAGGGAGAAAAATAATAGAAATAAAGCCTAGCTTACTTACCTTACCAGCAGTTAACTGATGAAGTAAAGTAACTGGGCAGTAAAACTATTTACTGTTCTCTGCTTTCTCTGTAAAAGTACTTATAAAGAGTTAAAAAGTAAAAAGTTTTAGGTGAGAGAGGTTTAAGTTTCAGCCTAAATTTTTTAGACTGGTTAATTTTTATTAGTAGAGTGCCAAACTACTGGCTTTACTTAAGAAACTTAAAAACCAAGAAACTGCTGTTTGGGATACTGCCTGAGCCGATTTACGCTTGAAGCCTTTTAAGGCTTCTCTACAGTCAGGGTGAGTAACTAGGCCAAACAAGAACTTTACCTAACAGTAGGTTAACTAGGCAGTAAAATTTTAATTTAGTTACTAAGAGTAACTCCTTTTCTTAAGGTTAGTTTAAGTTGCAAGTAGTTATAGTTAAGCCAAGGGTAACTTGTTGATGTTGATTAAGGGGAACTTTGAAGATTAATATTTAATTTTTAAAAATCTCTCAGGACCTTTGGGCCACTCGTATGAATATTCAAATTCTTCGTCCTCGAAACGAGGTTAAATTCGATTCATTTTATAATTAATTTACGATTTATCGTCCTTGACCGAGATCGATTGGCGAAAAATCTGCGGAGGAATGTAGCCTGAGAGTCATGTCACTGTGCAAGTTTAAAAATCCTTGTAAAAACTGATCATTTGTTTATTGATGTTTTTTTTTTAGTTTGCTTATTTGATACGATTCAGATTCTTTAATTAATTACCATGCCAGACATTGATTAGCGAAACGCGAGGCTGAAAACATCCAGTGATTGAAACACTGCGATTTTACTTGAGCAAATGTAGCTTTTAAGTCATGTCACTGCCGCTCTTAATTTAATTAAATACCCTAAACTGATCATTTGTTTCCTCTGTAATGATTAGACTTGCTCTCCTTTAAATCAAAAAAATCAAAAATGTCAAATCAAAAACTAGTTCTGATTTTCAAAAATCAAAAAATAGATCTTAGAAGACCTTCAGTTTGATTCTTAAAATCAAAGTAAGTAGCTTGTTGTTATTTTAATCTTTGGGTTCTGCTATTAATGTTACTTGGGTTCTTTGTTTATGTTTCTTGGGTTCTGTTACTTTGTTACTTGGGTTCTCTTTTAAAAAAAATGCTTCTGAATTACTACTTCTTTGAAATTACTGTTACTTTGTTACTTTTTATTTAAATCGATCGTAAAGCCTGGCCAGGCTGCTAAAGCAAATCAAACTTTTTAAATCCTCAAAGGGTTCTTGGAGTTCTTAATTTTTATCACACACTGTTACTTTGGGTTCTTACTAACTAAACTGTTACTTGGGTTCTTACTTGCTATTTTAATTTGGTTCTAGAATTTTACTTGTTTCTTACTGTTACTTTGAGGGTTCTTGCTTGTCTCTGTTTAAAAATTTGAATGATTTATTTAAACCCTGAATGTTAAGTTTTAAAAATTTGAATAGTGGCCACTATTATCCCAGCTTAAAGTTTCTTTAACCCTTGCTTTAATTTTACCAACTGTATAATTAGCAACACTTTCTTGATTAGTACTAGGCCTTTAAGCTTTTTGATTTTTTTCCCTTTTTAGATTTTGACTTTTAGTTAGTGCAACAAACATCACTTGATTTTAAACTTAAAACCTGATTTTAATTAATAGCTGTTAGCTTTAAAAAACTTAGTAAACTCAGTAAATTTCCAGCGATTATTTTTAACTTTTAACTACAACTACTAGGCTAAAGCCAACTTTTAGGTAAATTAGGGATATAGGTAGATAATATAAGCTAATAGCTGAATTTTCTGTAGAAATGTTTACAAACCAGTAAAACCTGAAATGCTGCAAAATTTTCATTTTAGTACATCAAGTTGTTTAGGTACTTAAAAAACTAAAAGTCTAGTTTGTCCTTTGAAACGTAAAATTTGTCCTCAAGCCAATTGGCAGGGCTTAAGGTTAGTAACCAGAACTTAGAGAAATCTTGAGTTGGTAGGGTAAAATAGGGCAGTTGAAGAAAATTGGGTTAGAAGAGAGCTGGGCTTATAGTTTTTAAATTATTTAGGTAGTGAAGTTTGTTACAAACTTAAATTAAATCTATAGTAGGTACTTAAAACTGGCAATTTATAGGGCAATAATCCAATAAATTTAATAATATCTTAATAAAACCAGGATTTTTAAAACTTGGATGAAATTGGTGAAAATTAAATAGAGAGGAGAGAATTAATATAAGAGAGAATTAGGGTGGGAGAGTGTAGTGAGTGGGTTTAAAACTTGTTAAAAAACTAAATAATTATTCTTGCTACAAATACACTTAAACTTGGGAAATAACTTGTGGAAATTATCTTCATAAAGCTTTTAAACGCCTTTCAATGTAATGGTAGTTTTGTTGGAGTTAGTAGGATTTTTCTAAGGTTGATTCATATTTTATTATGAAGCTTTGTTTTGAGACTAAGGTATCTTGGGTGTCACTTTGTGAGACTGGGTTGCTTCAGTTGAAAGTGCCAACGTCTAATTCCTGTTGCTGACTTCATCAGTTTCAGAATTGGTATCATTAAGGTTTAGATTATTTCCTGTTTAGAAATCAAAGTCATTGAATTATTAATTATCAGGTATATTACGGAACATTTGACTTCCACCAAACTATTAAAACTAAGAGTTCTATTTTTGGTTTTGGTGACCTAGGGATGCTTTCACTTGATTATGTATAGGTTGTTTTATAAATTCCATTACTAGGAAAGATTGGAGGTTATGTAGTGAAATAGCTGCCTTTCTCAAAATCTCAGTGCTCCCTGGGTTTGCTTGCATCGCTCTCTTTGAAATTTTAAGTTCTTTGTAGTCTAAATTTAGTTGGTTCATACTCGTCTTCACTTTAATCTTCGTCATAATCTTCTCCTACTTCGTCATCATCATTATGAGTCGCTTATTAATTGCCTGAGTCCTCTTAGTGCTGCTTCTGATCTCTTATGTCAAGTGCAAAACCACCTCCTTCAATTTGCTGATGTTAATCGTTGATTCTATTTGAAGGATCATTTTGATCAATGAGCTGGTCTTTTTGTTTAGTGTTGGCGCCTAACATCTATTAAATTAATTTAATCTCTTTCGAATTATTAGTCACAGGATCATTATGTTAATTATTCTTTTGCACCTTCTTCTTTGCTTTGTTCTTTTTCTTAATTAGCGTCTAACTCTTGAGTTTTTTGAAAGGGTCAGCTTATAATTGATTCTATTATATCTAAGTTGGAGTGAGTTAAAGACTGTTTGATTAGAATTGATTGATTTAAGGAGTACCCGTGTTAAATTGTCAGTGTCTGACTCATAATCCCTCCACCAATATGTTTCATTAGAGGAGGAAGAGGAGTCCTGTCCACTTTTTATCTATGACAAGTTCTGGAGAGTTGATTTGCTTGCAAGTTGGCTTAAGTTTGGCTGCTTTAAACTTAGCTTTGTATCTCTTTTTCTTTGAGAATCTGAAAAGCTTTATTGATGTTCCTTTATGGAGCGAGTAGGTCATTATCATTATGCGCATATGTGATTGAAAGCTATCTCTATCTTTGCCCCAATATATTATATTCATAATATTTTGTAAGTAAAGTGAAATGGTATAAAAAAATATACTTATATGAAATGATAGAATTAATTGCAAGATATCAAAGTGATGTGATTAAAAAATAAGAGAATTTTACATTCTTACTTATAGATTATATTTTAAAATGGCATGTGTTGGGATTGGTCTATTTTAGTTGTCATTAAATAAATATTCTTCATGTCATCCAAGTGTTCCAATATTTGATATTACTCAAAATGGTTCAACAAGGAATTGTGATTGATAAGGTATCAGTAAAGAGCAATAATAGATATCTCGCTGTAAGTGTCAATTCTATCTAGCTCTTTTTAGATAAATTCAGTTTTAAATCTTAGGATATTGTAATTTATCCACTCCTCATTTTATATACTTGCTGTCAAACTCTAAATTACCACATCTTTTTTTCTTCTAGAATTCTCTACACCATGCTGTTCAACATCCACTTTCAGCAGCTTAGCATGCTAATAATTGTGAGCTGCTCCATTTTCTCTCACTGAGTGTTATACTCTATAATATAATTAAAATATAATTAATAAATTATGATTTAATAATTTAAATGTATAGTTCAAAATGTATTTTACCTATTTGTTTTCTAATTTCTGATCAGTACCTTTACTTTCATTATTTTATGAATTTCAGCATGGTACTCACGAATCTGCTCATGATTCAAATTTACATATCAGAACTATTGTTCAAATCCTATTTGCTAAATACTATTATTTAACTAATAAATAAAATAGATAGATTATTTATTTGATTTAATTAAAATAAATGGAAATAATCTAATAATAGTGCAACAGATAAATAACCTATCTTTGTCACATGAAATGTCAGGCATTAGTTATAAATTATAGATAATTTTCAAAAAGGGGAACATTTTGCTCACTTTGAGGGGAAGAAAATTACAATTTGCTCATTTTTTCCTCTAATCATGTCTCTTAAATAGATAAATCATTTACAAGCAGCGATTTAGAGTTCTTATTCTGAGAGTTGGATAAGGTTGCTCATAAAATATTATGACAAAGTGGTCACAAATTTACTGCATATTCTCCTTTAGCTTATATCTTATCTTATAAGACAGATATTGGCTTGAGTAGAGTAAGTGATCTTGAAATTTCAAAGATGAGGAATATCTTAAATCATTTAAGTTCATTTATAAACTGACCTCAGTCATTAAAATATTAAAAAAATTAAAGCATTAAACTCTGTCGTTTTAAAATATATAGATATACGAGTTTATTATTCTTTATTATCTTTCAATTTTGTCGAAATATTTCATGATTCGCTCATGCTGTTTTCCTACATTAGTTGCTTGTGAGTATTCCATTAGTTTTATTATTGAACTGTTAAACAAAGCTAGTCAATATTAGAGATGCTGAACTTATGCACGCTGCCGCTGTAACATTTTTTCAGTTCCTGATAGCTTACAGGAAAAGTCTCTAATTTTACTACACAGTAGTCATAGTAAGGTCGATTTGACTACAAGTTTTTGACTGCACTATTGTCCAAAGGCCTCAATTTAGTTAATTTCTCAAACAGGCGCAAGTACTTGTAATTATGGTAAGGATCTTATAACTTTGAACTTTGATGGAAACTTTCAGTTTTTTTATTTTGTTCAAACTATTATTTCCTCCTGTCAACATCATCAATTATATCTTCAGTAGGTTTCGACCTACTGGTAAGTCGGTAACCAGCCCGACCAATTCCGGTACACCGGAGGGTTCGAAACCGTAGTAGCACCTGGTTTTTCAGGATAAGTCTCGGATCTGAGGAGTTACTCAGAATACGTCAGGCAAGGTATAGATGGACAGCGCCAAAAATAAAATCGACCGAACTGAACTTAAGTCGTGTTAAAACTAAAGTTCCCATCACAGTCTATCACAGGGAGTAAGCTGCCTTCTCAGGGGCTGTGGTGCTACGACTAGGATTTGCGCCTGGAGTCCGTAATGAGTCTACTGTGCTTAGAAAAGGGACCCTGTATCCCAGAAGAAAACTAAAGCAAGGGTAAAAACTACTGTGGATTTTCCCTGAGAGCTAACGAAGGGGTTTTAGAAAACAGAGAACTAGAGAAGAGCCAACAATCAGCCGAACAGAACATAAACATCCCTGGAAGGGGCAATTGGAAGTTGCACTGATCGAGATAACCTGGGTTTGGGCCAACACAGAAATGCCTTTACTACAAAGCACATAGGAACTCAGAAAGTCAAGTGTTAGTCCGAGAGTACTTTGAAAGGTTTGATATTAATTCATATAAACGGTTGAAACCTCCCGTAAATTAATTTAATGGCTAAAAATCATCATCATCATCATATCTTCAGTAAAACTGTCTTTAGTTCTGGAATAGTCTAGCAAATTAGATGTTACAGAATTGAATGATCTCTCTTCAGAACAAAGTAAATCATTGAGAATATTGTATCGTAAGTCAAATGGTATTTCATAATTCAGTTGAATATCCTCTTTAACTTGGTTGTATTCTATCTTATTTAATTTTTCTTTTCTATACACAAAGTTAGGAAATTCAATAACTTACAATGATTATATAGACCTCGAATAATTAAGGGACAATTTTAAAAAGGGTTTTACGGAGAGTGTGTTATATTTGTATAAGTAGAGATTCTATAGTCTTAGACTCGTTGGTTTTCTTCCCTTCAAATGTTTTATTGAATTCTTTCATAATTTGAACTGATTATATCATCGAGTCCAGACAGTATGCTAAACTATAATCTTGAGAATAGAAATCAAAGTATTTTTGCACTTTTTCCCATTAAGTTTCTATAGGAAGTTAAACACAAATACTTACTTAGCTATTACCCATTGAGTGTTTTGACAAGATTCCTGAAACTATGTACATTAGCTCTATTTTCGGGCTTAATTTAGTTATATTTATATTGAGTGTCCTCATAATATGAATAACTGTCTAATTTTGGGGTTGTCATAGTGTCAATAAGTAGCAACATATACTTTTCTCCTCTTCTGATATCTGCTACACAATAATCTAACTCTTGAAAGTTATAACTATAAAGTTAAGGCTTTGTATATTTACCAACTAAAGAATTTGACATAAAAGTCTCTTAGTCTATACTAGTAATCCGCAGGAATTTAATAGATAGTTTAAGGAGGCTCTTAATCCTAGAGTTACACTGAGTAGAACTTTATCATATACGGCTTGCTGAGGCCTATATCGAATTCTTCACTTGCAAATAACTCATCAATCAGGTTTTCAATTATTTGCTCTTCTTTACCTTT
>ARYC01013202.1:0-17312 GCA_000711775.1 Oxytricha trifallax
TTTAAAAATAAAGAGATTAAACTAATAGAAATTCCCAACTACCCTGAGATTTCAGTCACTAATCTTTATGAGGATGCCATGTAAGATGAGGAAGTGGTAGTTTACCTTCCTGCCAAGAAGCAACTCTCTAATAAACTACCAGAGAGGAACTTTTTCTTTGGTGTTCTTGGTACAATAAAAGAGGAGTATCTCAGAGAAATAATTGAAGAAGCACATAAATAACGATATTCTATCTCTCCTGAAGACTAGAAGAAGCAAGGCATTCTAATAAACTCTGCATGGCTAGAGGAACTTAAGAAGCATCCTTATCTTTCAAGTAAGCTTTGACATATAACTTTGTAGGAAAATCTGGCACTGGTATATATCTTATGAAAGAGCATGCAAAGGTTCACAGAGAAAGAAAGTCGCAGACAATTCATGAGGTGAGCAAGAAGCTTTATAAAGATGTCTAAAAACCAGATGATATGAACATAGATGCAGGAGCTGGCACTAAGAGAAGAAATAGGAGCCCAAGCAAGCCATAAGAAGAGGAGGAGAAAGAGAAGCCAAACCCCTTTATGGGCCAATTTAATATGTGAATATATTCATTCGTTTAAATCTAAAACTTATTTATAAACATTCATTTTCCCTCTCTCGCACAAATTTGTCTTATCTACGCTCACTATCTTACAGCTGCTTTGAATTAAGTCTATTGTATCGATGGGCAAGTCTTGCATAAGATGATACAGCAGCAGCTTCTTGTAGTGAGTCTTTATTTAACTCCAGTAGAATTCAATTCCATTAAATTATGGGCTATAAGCAACGTTGTATACAGGAGTTATGTTTAGCTCTTCATAAGCTTTCTTAGACTCCTTAGTCTTATGAACTGAGAGGTTATAAACAAACAGGATGATATCTTGGTTTCTATACTTCTCTCTGAGCTTATGTAGGAACTCTATATACTACTCTCGCTTATTAGAGCGAGGGTGAATCACATAACTCTCTAGGCCTGAATCTTCACTTATACCAGCTAAAATTGCATGGGTGACTATCTTCACTTTTTAATCATAGACTTCTATATTATCATCCTTCTTATACCAAGACTTATTAATAAAGGTGTTAAAGGTGAATACAGCTTCATCAGCGTGTATGAACTTGATGTTATTAGTAATAGCTCTCTGCATTTAATCATATATATAGTTTGAATTATTACTGTAAAATGGCACTATAAAATAAACCACTCTCTTCACTCTGTTGACAGTCTTGAAAATAATAACATTTCTTCTATAAATATTGGCTATAGTCTAAGGAGAGATACGCATGTTAGGAAACTTGCGATGAAACATCACAGCTCGCTAGTCAAGAGGAAAGTGCGCCCAATACTTCAAAGTCTTAGAGTCACAGAGTTAGTCAATATGGGTCTGAGTGAGCTTTTATTTTCTTACTGGATGTTTTCAAGTGCCAGAATTAAAATGCTAAACAGCTTGCAAGCAGTGATAACTAACAGTAGAGGCACTCTTGTGTAAGAGCTTTGCTATAGCTGCATAATTTAGTACAGGTTTGGCTTAGTTTATATTAATACACGCACCATACCTAAGCTTAAGCAATAAATCTAAATATTTCTCATCATAAATCGACCCTAAAACTCGCAAATTTCTATTTCTCATTTTGTAAATTGGCCTAATTTCTCTACTAACCCCAATAGGACCCCAACTATACCCTAAAAATCAAAGCACTTATAAACATCACTAAAGGGTTTTGGGGTTTTGATTGGCAAACTCATTTTGATACTGCTCGTTCCTAATAAGATTTTTGAAAGGATATACCTTATAAGCATACTCGTCAACTACTATGAGTTTTGCCTTGTTAGGCACATCAATATGTAAATAGTTGTCAATGCAAAAACTGAGATCTACTGCATTTAATGCAGGTATATACATAGCTCTCTTACAAGCATGCTATATATAATTCATTAGCTGGTTGGTTCATTGACTCAAATCGTTTATGCTTCTTAAGTCTCTCTTCCTGCTTTCTCTATAACTCTATAGTATTGGACTTTCTCTTGGCTGGTATAAGTTTTTATGTTTCTTTATCTTGCATTAAAAACTCGCTTAAATGATGTTTTTGCATGTGTCTTTTTACTTTAGCTGAGTGAGTGTAAGACTTCATGCAAGTCGTGCACTAATATCTGCCATCGACTTTATCATGCTTAAAATATACCTTGAATTTGCCAGAGTGTATCTCTTTGACATGCCTCTTTAAACTGGATTCGGTTGAGAAGAAATTCAAACATTCCTTGTATTCGAAAGGCTTTATTTTCTATATTGGTTGCTGTTCCTTTGCTTCCTCAACCAATTCATTTTACGTTTAAACTCCCATCTCTGCTCTACTCTTCTTATCTTTAACTTCAATTATGAAGACCTCTGCTTCAAACTCAAGAGCTCTTAGCTCTATCTCCTTTTCAATAAATAACCTCTGGCTTTTTAGTGGTGCCAAAGTTCAACTATGATTATCCATTGCAAAGAGAAACTGCTTTTCGATTTAAGTTAGCCGCCATGTTTAAATTCAAATTTAAATTTCTACAATAAAGCTCTAATAACCTTTCAAGTTATAGTTACTCTGAATAGGAGTTATCACAGCAGCAATAATAGTTGAATTAGAGATGTTAAAGTTCATATTTATACTTAGTTTATTACAATAAGTTTTCTTAATTCATGCTTAATATTTTTAATTTTGGTACCAACTTAGAAAAAATTCAGGTTGGTACCGGTACCAAATAGGTTTTGAACCATTTTGGAACTTTTCCATTAAAACCTAGATTAAAAGTAGGTACTAATTAAGTTTTGGTACTAATAAATTGGTACCAATTAAAATTTAGTACCAGTACTAATTAAATTTAAACAAATTTAGTACTAATAAAATGGAACTAAATTGATAAAAATGGAGCTCAATCTCTGCAGTTTGTTACAGCTTCTGCAAACTATCTCCACGTATCTTTGCAGGGTTGACCTCCTATAAGATGCCCATATTTAATAGTAAGATTTTAAACAATAGTATCCAGAAGTCTATAAATTTTAATTTGAAATTCATTAATAGGAAGAGGAACAAAGATGGAATCACTCAATGATCAAATGAAAAGAGTCGAGGCTCAAGAAATGATATCAAGATTCAGAAGTAAGGAAGATCTCTATCGATACCTAACTTTACATGGTAAAATAACTTGATGACTATTAACAAATTATACAACTGATTTATTCCTTCCAAAGATGGAAGGTACCAAAATTTCATTCTTGAAAGCAATACTTTGCGAGGAGAAGAAAGCTTTTAAAAATAAAAAGATTAAACAAATAGAAATTCCCAACTACCCTGACATTTCAGTCACTAATCTTTATGAGGATGCCATGTAAGATGAGGAAGTGGTAGTTTACCTTCCTACCAAGAAACAACTCTCTAATAAACTACCAGAGAGGAACTTTTTCTTTGGTGTTCTTGGTACAATAAAAGAGAGTATCTCAAAGAAATAATTGAAGAAGCACATAAGAAACGATATTCTATCCCTCCTGAAGACTAGAAAAAACATTCTAATAAGCTCAGCTTGGCTAGAGGAACTTAAGAAGCATCCTTATCTTTCAAGTAAGCTTTGACATATAACTTTGTAGGAAAATCTGGCACTGGCATAATCTTATGAAAGAGCATGCAAAGGTTCACAGAGAAAGAAAGTCGCAGACAATTCATGAGGTGAGCAAGAAGCTTTATAAAGATGTCTAAAAACCAGATGATATGAACATAGATGCAGGAGCTGGCACTAAGAGAAGAAATAGGAGCCCAAGCAAGCCATAAGAAGAGGAGGAGAAAGAGAAGCCAAACCCCTTTATGGGCCAATTTAATATGTGAATATATTCATTCGTTTAAATCTAAAACTTATTTATAAACATTCATTTTCCCTCTCTCGCACAAATTTGTCTTATCTACGCTCACTATCTTACAGCTGCTTTGAATTAAGTCTACTGTATCGATGGGCAAGTCATGCATAAGATGATACAGCAGCAGCTTCTTGTAGTGAGTCTTGATTTAACTCCAGTAGAATTCAATTCCATTAAATTATGGGCTATAAGCAACGTTGTATACAGGAGTTATGTTCAACTCTTCATAAGCTTTCTTAGACTCCTTAGTCTTATGAACTGAAAAGTTATCAACAAACAGGATGATCTCTTGGTTACTATACTTCTCTCTGAGCTTATGTAGGAACTCTATATACTACTCTCGCTTAATAGACCGAGGGTAAATAACATAACTCTCTAAACCTGAATCTTCACTTATACCAGCTAAAATTGCATGGGTGACTACCTTCACTTATTAATCATAGACTTCATATTATCATACTTCTTATACCAAGACTTATTTATAAAGGTGTTAAAGGTGAATACAGCTTCATCAGCGTGCATGAACTTGATGTTATTAGTAATAGCTCTCTCCATTTAATCATATATATAGTTTAAATTATTACTATAAAATGGCACTATAAAATAAACCACTCTCTTCACTCTGCTGACAGTCTTGAAAATAATAACATTTCTTCTATAAATATTGGCTATAGTCTAAGGAGAGATACGCATGTCAGGAAACTTGCGATGAAATCACATCTTAGAATCACAGAGGTAGTCAATATGGATCTGAGAGAACTTTTATTTTCTTACTGGATGTTTTCAAGTACCAGAATTAAAATGCGAAACAGCTAACAAGCAGTGATACCTAACAGTTGAGGCACTCTTGTGTAAGAGCTTTGCAAGGCTGCATAATTCAGTACTTGTTTGGCTTAGTTTATATCAATACTCTTACCATACCTTAGCTTAAGCAGTAAATCTAAATATTTCTCATCATAAATAGACCCTAAATTTCGCTAAAATCTATTTTCATTTTGAGAAAGGCCTGATTTCTCTACTAACCCCAACTATACCCTAAAAATCAAAGCACTTATAAACATCACTAAGGGGTTTTGGGGTTTTGAATCTCATATGGTATATGATCTAAATATTATTCATCATTCCCCACAAGTATTACAAATAAGATGACCTATAAAAATAAATGAAATTAATAGTTTACATAAAAATATTAAGTGCTAAGCTTCAAACCATAATAGTTTCATTGAAGTTGAGGCAGAATTAAGTGCACCTTTTAATGCTGCATTAGCATCTGAAAATAATAAAAAATATATAATATATCTGAAGGCTCTTATTATTGGGATGCAAATATAAGAGCAAATCAATACCAATAGATTTGTTCGAACTTTATTCTATAAATTTCCATTTTACATGAATATCAGCTGCAATATATCAATCCCCTTATATAAAATTAATTAAATAATATTACCTTTGGGAAATCAGATCAGGGTTTGTGAAGTTTAAATAAAAAACCAATTATCTTGTTTTAAATTATCAAATTCAAATATTTTTCAATCTAATTATCTTAAATCAAAACTTATTATTTCCAAATTAAAAGTGAGGTCCTCAATTTCAAATAATCTTGACGGTTTCATTTTAAATCTTAAGACATTAAATGAAATTTATTTAGAAAATAGAAAGTATTATTTTAATTAAAGTTTAAATTTAAATACTATATAATTTTTTAAGTATATATATTGAATAAATAAAGCAAACATAAATTTATCTAGAGTAAAATTAAGCAGATCAAATTTCTAAAATTTTATATCTTTAAAGCATTTTAAATAATTTAGCAAATAATTACGTCTTTCATAATGCATATAAATTTTCTACGAAATTCAAGCATTGCTACATTAACTTACTAAAGAGATAAAATAGATTCGCATATATGATTATAGAGTTATTTAATTGCTAATATGAGATTTTATAACATTCACCAATGAATCAATATGCTTTAGCAAAATATTATTAATTATCTATTAAAATTTTAAAGCCAATTTTTGATATTTATATTAATATTTATTTTTACCAATACAAATTATTATATAGGTAAATATTTTTATTAAATTTTTGAATTTCTTTATATTTTATAATTTTCATCTATTATTTATATATTAGCAGGTACTAAGAT
Organism: Oxytricha trifallax; assembly: GCA_000711775.1. NCBI lineage: Eukaryota > Ciliophora > Spirotrichea > Sporadotrichida > Oxytrichidae > Oxytricha > Oxytricha trifallax. The sequence goes on from ARYC01013202.1 coordinate 6,052, forward strand.
ATAAAAAATTAACATAATTAAGATTTCAGCAGTAAATTCGATATTACACAATTAAAAACTGAATTGAAAATGAGAATAAATTTAATATTTATTATAAATTGCAAAAGAAAAAAATTATACAATATAGACCAATTTTATAATTTTATAAATTGTGCTATTTTACTAATTTTTGTTTTAATTGAAAAATAAATAAAGTTAAATTTTAAATTTGTTTTATTTATATTGCAAAACTATTAAATTTCTTAATTGTCAAGTATCCTTTATGATCGAATGAATATAGCTTAGCAGTCAGTGTTGGAGAGAAGCCTAATTTAGTGACCGATGGTTTATAACCATTTTTCAATGAATAATTAAAGATGATACCTCATCCTCAGTCATTACTTTGATGTTTAGATAGCAAGTAGATCTCATAGAGTTTTTATTTGTATCTGTAATTATGACTTTTATAGATTATGATCCATTGTTGTTTAAACCAGGACTTATCTTAAAGGTTGGTTAGCTAAGCAAAATTAAACTTACTTGAAGAAGCAATATCATTAAATTTAGATATAAATAATATTTATTCTTTATGAATTACTCTAAATTTTAAGAAATTCAAGAAATAGAAATAATAATTAATATTGTATATTTATATTATCCTATCTACCTTGACTTTACAATTCAGTCTCTAATTATCCTGGTTATATAAGCCCAAATGATGCAATCAAGTTTCCCACTCTCCTGATTGATTATGATAACGATTTTTCGATTCAAACATCCTCTCATGATAATTGTTATATCATTCATTCTAATTGTTTCTTGAAAGAATCAAGTTGTTTATTATAAGCATTAAAAGAAGCAGAGCTTGTCATTATAGAATATATATATTAAGCTTTTGCTTCGTTCAATACTTTTATTTATTCTCCTCCTCTTTTTGTCATTGACAATTGTTTGTTTTGCAATTTTAGCATGCAATTATTGTCAAAGATAGTAAGCTACCTTTAGCATGGAGCTTCCACCATTACGCTAGAGCACTAAAAGGAAAACAGCTATAAGCATTTTGCTGATATGTTTTATAGTGGAGTCTTTGCCCAATTGAAGTCTATCGTTCCATAATTGACACTAAAAAATCTCGAATGATCTAAATTTTCTATTCTCAAAGTTCTAAGACTGCTCTGAGGATTTTGAGGTCCCTGGGGAAATTGAGGTCCTGAGGAAATTGAGGTCCCTGGGGGAAAATGAGGTCCCAAAGCAAATGAAGCATAAAGTCTTGAATAAGGATTAAATAGTACAATATTACCTCGAATGTAAGCTTCTGATGATTATCAAAGTAGTTTAACAAAAGCTCAGGATAGAGCTGAATTCCTAATACAATTTCAATTTAGAACCTATTCAAACTAAAAAATTCATCTTTGATTGACTCGCAATTCAGTAATGCTCTATTAAATGATTGAAACCTGACAGTTCTTATCAAAGATTGTGAACTTTTGATACCTTGATAAAAGGCAACTTTGGCAATTTAGACATAAAATTTATAGGTCCACTTAAAGGCAAAGTTTGATAATGACACTTCAATTATCAATAAAAAATCACTTTTAAATTTGAAATCAAAATTACTAACCCACTCAATCAACTTTATCGAAAGTTTTCTAATGCTGAATCATCCAGGCTCATTGACTAACGTGCAAGACTTAATACTGTTTCTCAGGTTTAAATGCTTGAATCCAACTCAAGACTCACAAGTCTATTTAAGCTTCAAACTAATTCATGAACTTACTAGCATTCCTTGCTCTATAATTCAAAAAATCTGTAGATTCTAAAGTTCATAGGCCTATGCAAATATACAAATCTGAAACTAATATAAGCTTTCCCAAGACAATATTGAATTCCTATCAAACTAGAACACGCTACAAAGTCAGGCAGGAATGACTCTTGCAGAGAGATGCGTGATGTTTTCACAGAAGATTCCCAGAGATAAAAATTTCTCCCTCCAAACTATCTCGAATTTATTAAGAAAAAGGAATAAAGCTAAAGTTTATAAGTGTGGGAAAATATATGGGCCCAGTTTAAAAACTTAAGACACATGGGCTATTTTTAGAGATGAAATCATAGCTAACCATTGCTCTTCAACAAGGACGGAAAATAGTTTTTGTTGATGAGGTGATATTCATTTACTCTACTAATCTAAAGCAAGAGTTTAGTAATCGCCATCTGAATATAATTGTGAAAGATAAACTACAATTCTCGAAAAGCATAGCGGTAGTTGCAGGGGTATCTCCTGACAGTGGTTTGGAACTATACTACACTTATGATAGATCAGTTGACATTGAAAAGTTCTATGATTTTTTCTTAGGATTGTATGAATAAAATATCACAAGTAAGCTCGTTTTCGTTCTTGACAATTTAAGAGTTCATCACAGCAAAAAGATCAAAGCGTTGTCTGAGGAGTTGGGCATCATTCTCATATTTACTCCACCATACTCTCCTCAATATAACCCTATTGAGAACTATTTTTCAGTTCTCAAGAACTAGTTCAAGAGAATGAAGATCGTTGGACAAGACCAGAAATTTTATGCTAAAAGTGTCTTGAAGTAAGTATTCTGTAGCATAGATGACTGAACAATAAGAGAAATATGCAAGAAAAAATTGAAAAGGTTTGATTTGTGACTTAATTTAAATTATGCTATTAAAAACTCATATGATAAATCTAATCGCGTTTGTGTTCATCATGCCAGTGTCGGATTAAGATTCAATCATTGTGGTCTTCGTTTCTATCAGGCGAGCTCCATCAATTGGCTTCGTACCTTTACTAGCTGAGGCATGCTCTATTCCCCTGAATGGTTTAAGCGACAAAACATTTGGAGGCGACTGCTTAGGTTTCCTGACCTTCATGAATTTCGTTGAAGCTTTCAAGAGCTGCATGGTCCTCCCTGATTTTTCTAAGTTTTAGTTAGTTTAAGATATAGTAAGTTACTTGAGATGAATGTATGGCTGGTCAATTGGGAGAACCAGTCGTCGAGATGAGGTAGCAGGTAGAACACACCCCCCCCTAATGTACTATTTTCTTTTTGTAGTCTTGTAGAGTTTTTGACGCTGAGCAAGATAGTCAGAAGCGCCTTTTGCTTGCGAGCAATAGTTTTCGAGCTATGACCAAAATAAAGTTCATTTTTATACATAAAAACCTCATAAAAATAGTCAAAAATTAAAAATATATATTCTATCTATTTTTATTAAAAATCAATTTTTGGGATGTTTTTGTCATATCCTGAGCAAAGATATCATAATTAAAGTAGTATTTTGAAATGCAACCAATTTTGTCCAAATTTAATAATTTTATCATTAATTATGTATTTCTTGAAAAAATTGGTTGCATTTCAAAATACTACTTTAATTATGATATCTTTGCTCAGGATATGAAAAAAACATCCCAAAAATAGATTTTTAATAAAAATAGATAGAATATATAGTTTTAATTTTTGACTATTTTTCTGATGTTCTTATGTATAAAAATGAACTTTATTTTGGTCATAGCTCGAAAACTATTGCTCGCAAGCAAAAGGCGCTTCTGACTATCTTGCTCAGCGTCAAAAACTCTACAAGACTACAAAAAGAAAATAGTACATTAGGGGGGGGTGTGTTCTACCTGCTAGCCGAGATGAGTATGTAGTCATTCTTTTGCCCCTGCCCATCACCACCGTTCCTGCTCACCCGTGACTTGTTGATGATGTGTGAGAGATACTCGGGCTGGATTGTATTGAGAACGTTAAAGAAGTATTGCCTGTCAATAGGCTTGGACTTCTCTGACATATCAGGCAGGTAGATGCTCAGCTCTTGGTCGTCACACACTTGCAAATACAGTTGCCTTACCTAAAGTTCATCGTACTTTGGCACCTTCACCATCTTTATCTGGTCCATTTTCAGAAGCCTCTTACTTCCCTTAAAAATCAGACGGAGGTATTCTCTGTTGATGCCCTCGATCGGTGACATGTAGTATCCCACTATAAATGTCAGTAGGAATTATTACGAATCTCAGTTAGATAGGCGTATATATCAACTTTGGACTTGAACTTTCCCCCTAGTTCATTGGGTGTGATCTTCAAAATGCTCTCCTCAGCTTAACTATCACTCATCTAAAAATGATGATTGATCTTTTTTGAGAAATTGTCTCCATAAATGATATTCCCTGTAGCCAATTAAAAATAAAATAATATTACTCACATTAACTATAAGAAAAACAGCGAGTTTAGTCGTAATGATTATTGTGATTGTGAAATGATCTTTGTGAGTATAAATTTTCCAAAAAAGTAGGGGGCCTCTGTGATTTTTTCCCCCAAAAAATGAAATTTTTGCTGTGATTTTTTTGGTGATTATTTGTGATTTTTATCGTTTTCCTGTGATTAATCACACTTTTTACAGGACTTTGTGATTTTTTTGGAAAAAATTTTTGTTGTCATTTTATTGATTGACCCCTCCCCATTCTATTATCACATTCGATGCTGATGCCTAAAATTTAAATTAAGCAATTCTAATTTAAAATTAGTTTAGTTTAAAAAATCACAGATTCACAATTTCAAAATGAGCGCTTCTCAAACTTCACTCTACGATAGCGATGATTCTCGCTTTCAATCTAAACTATCATCAACCAAGTCTGTGCATTCTGTAAAGTAAAAGACATCTGCAGACCTAAATAAAAGAGACTAGAAAACTCGATACAAGAAAGATTCGACGAGAAGTAAACAATCCTACGCGGAGTTAAAAAAGTATTATGATCAATCACAGGCCAAGGAACTATGTCCTGAGTCTAAAAGAACCCTGGATGTGATAACCAATAACTTTAAAAAAACTTACAAGGACATTCAAGATCATCCAAGGCTACTTGAGTACCACCTAAGTGAACTAGATTGTGAGCTTGTGAAAAACTTTATCCGAGTGAAGAGATAATCTTTAAAAAGGGCTCTGCTTTGATGAAAGACTAAGGAAGCATCACATCTCCAAAATAGAGGATCAAGTTTAGAATTGTAAGCACTGATTAACAAAGGTTTCTCGAAGCCTTAAACCAAATCCTCGAACGAGAACTCTCAATAACACAATTAATCTTTAGCTGACGTTTCTAAACTATCGCACTTCACCATCCAGCACTTTGCTGATCTTGATGAGGGATTTCAGCTCAAACTAATCTAAAAGTTGAATTAGTGTCTCATCTCAGATAATGAATTCTACAATAATAGTGTGGAGGCTTAGCTTTACTAAAGCGAATTAAGTAATTTGATCGTGAATATACAAGATTAATCAACAATTTAATCATTTAATGTATAGTTACAGTACAGTAATCTTGTCATAATAACCTCATAACCAGCTCATTTTCCATCATCAGGTAATTCATTATCTATCGAGCTTTTCTTGAGATCGGGGCTCGTTCACATCGTTATCCACGTAGCATCAATAAAAGTAGGGATTCAGGTTCAACATCTGCAATCTCAGCCACATCTCGATTTAAGACCGCTGCTATCAAAATCAGTTGACAGGGCAGTCCTCCATTTTATTAGGTGAAATTTTAATAAATCAGAGATTTTAATAATTAAATCAGGCAAATTAAAACTTAAGTTTTAATGATAAATGATTAAAGTTTATACTAGTAGTTTTAATATATTAAGAATTTTAATTAGTGATGTCTTAATTAATTTAAAAAAGCCACTGATTAATTAAAACTGTGCCTAATTTAATTTATTAAAATCGCAGAATTATTAAAATTTCACCTAATAAAATGGAGGACTCCCCTGTCAACTGATCGTGAGAACAGCGGTCTTAAATCGAGATGTGGCTGAGATTGCAGATGTTGAACCTGAATCCCAACTTTTAGTGATGCTACGAAGATAACGATGTGAACGAGCGCCGATCTCAAGAAAAGCTCAATAGATCATGATGAACTTGATGATGGAAAATGAGCTGATTATGAGGTTATTAAGACAAGATCACTGTACTGTAACTATACATTAAATCATTAAATTCTTGATTAATCTTGTATATTCACGATCAAATGACTTAATTCACTTTATAACAAAAACACATTGTCGAACTAGTCAAGACTAGAGATATCCAGCTTATCGAAAAGGAACTTAAAAATTACACCTAATCCCAGATTCTTAAGTTCCACTTGGCAGCTTCTTCTAACATAAAAGAGTTACCATTAGAGGGCCAGACCCTAATTCACATGCTCTTCCCAAATTTAAAATACAGCGTTGAACTCAAATATTTGATGAGGCAGAGAAAACTTTGTTGGGCATTATGGCATCGTCAATAAATAGACACCTTAAGGATGGCAACTAGCCAATGACAATGGGATTGGTTGGTTTATTGTTAGAACTTGACTCACTATCATCATTAAAAACCATAACCTCACCTGAAAGCATTAACATCTTTCAACAATTCCTTGTAAAGAATGGTTTCAATGAAAATGAAGCTGGGCTGATTGGGAAATTTAAAGAAAATTTTCTCTATCATGACTTCATCCCAGCAATTAAAAAAGTCAATAAACTTTACAAAGAGGACCTGATTGCTATGATTTCAATCTCAAAGGTGAATCAGTATTCTTCCAGCATGCTAAGCGAGCTCATAGCTATATATTCATAAAGGAGGATACTTTTGTCGATGCTTTCTAAGCGTTCGCACATTAATCTACAAATGGAGCGGATAGTTATGATACTTTAATCTGTCAAAAGACTTTGAGCTTGATTAGTTAGAGTAAATCTTTAGTTAGGATGAGGCTTCATGGATGAGCCAACTAAGCAAGTTGCAATCTTGTTCTTAAAATACAAAACACTAACTGATATTGAGCGCAAAAGCTAAGAAGTTTGGTAGGAATTTTTGAAAACTTCAATCGCTGATAATTTAGTCCCTATAGATGAACTTTACAGATGCTCATAATAAATGGAGGAAACGTGCCAAGACTACAAGCACTCAGTCTATCAATCAACAATAGCTGCAATTACTTTGAGTCAGTAAAAGAGTAGCATTTAGATTTAGATGCCTACAGCATCTGGTAAAACTTTGGTGTAGGGACTTTTGAATTGTTATTGGATTCATTATGGCAAGAAAGTTCTGATAATAGTTCCGGATTAAATCCTGAAACTGGAAACATAGAGATTTCTTCAACCTCTAGAAATTTAGCTGAAAATAGAAACTATTGACAATTTTTACAAAACTAAGAGGTCTTATGATATTTTAATCATAGATAAATTTGATCGAATTGCGTGGAAGCATCCTTTTCCCCCCACCATGATGGCAAAATTTATGGTCTGTGGGATTTAGGATTGAGCAAGTCATACTTGTTAAGCGCCACCTGCGACTCTGGGATTCAAAGATTTCTAGCCCAAGTTTGTATTCAACCAAAAATTTTGAGGTTCAAAAGCCAATACGAACTTTTAAATAACTAAGCCAAGATTTAGGTGGGGGAATAAACATTTGCTCAAGTGAAGAAGAGAGATGGACAAAAGTTAAGAAAGTTATAGAAGAATTGAGCCTCTCTGTTCCAATAATAATCTTCTGCAATTACCATGAGAAACTCACTGTAATAAAAATGATAACCCAAATGGATTAAATTAAAGTAAAAATGAGTATATCGCAAGCAACTCTAGAGGATATTCAATCGTGGTAAAATGGGATATTGATTCTTGCGCATGATGAAAGTTATGGTTACAACACCAGATTCAGAAACGATGCCTCAGTACTAATAGAATTGCGACATCGATTCAGAGAGTCAGTATCTATAAATGAGAGGCAGGAGTTCGCGAAGTATGGGAGCATTGAAATCAAAATATTTTCCTATATCCACTCTGCCAAAGTAACAGATTTTACATAAGATGAAATAGATGACAATTGAGAAGCTCGACAAGCTTGAGCAGCTTGTGGCTCTCATCTATAAAAAACGATTCAGCAAAGTGCTTCTAGAAGCGATGTCAGATGCCTAAAAGGATCATGATATAATCGAGATCCGGAGGACTTGAAGCAATTAATCGGTGATACTGCCTTTAAGAAAATTTCTCATACCGTTAGAAATTGAAATAAAGTTGGTCGACTTTTAAAGCATCTATATCCTAAAAATTTATCGAATAATGTTGATCTTAAATTTATATATTCACTCAAATCATCACGATTTTAGCTGAATGATAAACTAGAATAATTTCTGTACTAAAATTTGTATTTAATTCATAGCATTGAATTTATTTATAAAATTTTTAACTATTTAACAAAATTAATTAAAATTCAACTTTTTAATTATAAATTATGGCATTAATTTTGTTGATACTCTCCATTTTTATATTTTAGACTTTGTAAGCTATCCAAATTGATTCAAAACCCAAAAGTAAAATTAATAAATGATAATTTATTTTTCTTTAATTTTTTATTGAGCAAAAAGAAGAATATTTAATTAACTTAGAACTATTTCAGGAAACTATTATGAAATGAGTTTTATAATTCCTAAAATATAAATAATTTAATTTGTATAAAGTCTCCCAAAATAGTAAAATAATTAATGACTTTATTAATTTAGAAAGTAAAATTTCATATAAATGTTATGCTCAATAAGATATTAGATGTGAATATTTTAATGAATCTATGTATGGATCTGTGTATGAGATATTTCTATTAATTAGTAGTAAACTTTAAGAGAAAAAAGGAAATAAACTTTTAATTATTAATAAATGACAATAAATTGTAATAATAAATATATAAAAGATGGCGGAATCTCAAAATAAATTGGATTTTATTTACATACTTGATACTCCTGCATTATTTTAATTGAGTTTATTTAGGAAGATAAATGATTTGATAAAAAATAAGAAATAATTTTGCTGTATAAAAAGCAACTTTTTTCTTCCTGTATTTGATATGCCATACAATACAATGAATTATTTTGGTGGTTTTATTGTTGCCCAAGTTAAACAACTGATTAAATAGCTGTCTATATCAGGGTCTGTAACACTTGGTAAGTTGTAAGTTGAAAATTTATTGACTACAGTTATCTAATCTACAAGAGGGACAGCGAAAGTAGGGGGTCCTGAATTAGTCGATTGATGACTTGTAGATACCATGCCATTGTTAGAACTATATCTAAGTTGTTTTAATAAGCATAAGTAGAAGGAGAAGGAGGGTTAATTACTGTTCCTCTTACTATTAAATCATATTTCATTGCAAAACTATTATTATTTGAAGAAAAACGAAAACTTTCTTTACAGAGCATTAAAAGTAATAAACGATGGTAACGAACTCATTCCTTATTCAAAGCTATATAGGAAATAGCTAATGGGTGGTATGGTGTTTTAATGAATCCGTCATAAATAAATTAGGTTTAAGGAGATTAAATTCTATAAATTTATATTGGTAAGGTTTCAACAGTTAAAGACCTTGTCTTACATTTAATTATAATCGTAAATTCATAGTAATTTATAATGCTATAGTCAGTAGCATTTCCATATATTCTAATATTGTATGACCCAATTTTTTAAGATATTTCAAGTATTAACTTCAAGATTATTAAAAAGAATTCAGCGAATTAAGAGTGAATTTTAATTTGAAATACAAAAGTAGAGAGAAAAAAAAGCATTAGTATAGCTTAGAGTATAGTCTTAAAATAGTCATCATCTTCTTCATCATCGTTTTATTGATCTTTCTTTGTTCTTATTGAATTCATCAAAGATATTGGGCTTTAGTTGCTTAGCTTGCTGTAGTCAAAACCCGCTGTTCTTCTGGTGCTACACCTGTAACCTCAGCCACTTCTCACTTTAAGAGCACTATATCTAGATTCCATTATGTTTAGCCAAAATTTAATTATTTTGAGATATTTAATAAATTAAATCATCCTGATTAAACTTTTTAAGTTTTAATGCTTTTACATATGTGATTAAAGTAATAGGTTTATTTTATAGAGAAATATTAATAGAAATGTCTTAATTAATTTTAGTCTTAGATTTAATAATTAAAGCTCAGGATGATTTAATTTATTAAATATCTCAAAATAATTAAATTTTGGCTAAACATAATGGAATCTAGATATAGTGCTCTTAAAGTGAGAAGTGGCTGAGGTTGCAGCTGTAGCACCAGAAGTACAGCGGGTTTTTACTACAGCAAGCTAAGCAACTAAAGCCCAATATCTTTGATGAATTCAATAAGAACAAGAAAAGATCAATAAAACGATGATGATGAAGATGATGACTATTTTAAGACAATACTCTAAGCTATACTAATGCTTTTTTCTCTCTACTTTTGTATTTCAAATTAAAATTCACTCTTAATTCACTAAATTCTCTTATATTTATAGACATCAACACTTCAATAGATTAAATTATAATCCAAGTGAGTGGAACATAAGAGCGAAATGCCCAACTTCTCGACCTACACAAAGAACTTCATTCAAACTCTCATCAGAGGGTCTTGACTCAAAGACATTATAGACACTATCATCTCAGAGTCTATGAACAATGATTGGGGACACCTTACCATCCAGAAAGTTATCTACATCGCCAAAATAGTCGCCTAGATCAACCCAGCCCTATTCAAAACCCCAAAACCCTTTCAGTAGTTTGATTAAGTTTTTTATTGATAAAAGTAGACTATTAGTGCATACTTTATTAATGTTTTAATAGGGTTTATGTAGGGGTTTAATGTTTAAAAATTAGTAATATAAGTGAGTATATGCGAGGTTTGGGGTCAGTTTATGACAGTGAGTATATAGATTTATTGTTTAAGTTGCGTTATGGATGTGATGAATATAATGATCAACTCAAGCCTGTTCTGAATTACACGTCTATAGCAAGGCTACTACATAAATCTCCTGCTACTGTTAGGTCTCACTGTCTATTAGCATTGAATTTAAAGAGATAGCAGCTTAACTCTAAGCCTAAAAGACCTCTAAAGTTTTAGCAGCATCATATTGATTATCTCATTAATGATAAGACTCTTAAATACTGAGCTCATTTTTCTCTGGCCTAGAGAGCTGTGATGTTTCATCGCCAATTTCCTGAGCTTCATATCTCTGCTTAATCGATAGCGAACATATATAAAAAGAACGGAATATCTTACAAGACAGTCAATCGCATTAAGAGAATGATTAACTTTAATGTTCCATTTTATAAGGATAATTTAAATTATATATTTGATTAAATGCAAAGGGTTTAAGAGCATAATATAAAGTTCATAAACGCTGATGAGGCAGTATTCACTTTTAATACCTTTATATCAAGGTCTTGGTATAAGAGGTACAGCAACATTGAAGTATATGATTA
>ARYC01013207.1:0-12428 GCA_000711775.1 Oxytricha trifallax
AGGAAGGAGTAAACCAACTGTATAATATGTTAATAGTCATCAGTTATCTTACCATGTAAAGTTAGGTATCGATAGAGATCTTCCTTACTTCTGAATCTTGAGATCATTTCTTGACCCTCGACTCTTTTCATTTGATCATTGAGTGATTCCATCTTTGTTCCTCTTCCTATTAATGAATTTCAAATTATAGTTTATAGACTTCTGGATCCTATTGTTTAAAAACTTACTATAAAATATGGGCATCTTATAGGAGGTCAACCCTGTAAAGATACGTGGAGAAAGTTCGCAGAAGCTGTAAAAACTGCAGAGATTTAGCTCCATTAAATTAGTACTAAATTTGTTTAAATTTAATTAGTACTGGTACTAAGTCCGTTCAATTTTAATTGGTACCAATTTAATAGTACCAAAACTTAATTAGTACCTAGTTTTAAACTAATGAGGTTTTAATGAAAAAGTTCCAAAATGGTTCAAACCTAATTGGTACCAGTACCAACCTGAATTTTATCTAAGTTGATACCAAAATTAAAAATATTAAGCATAAAATTAGAAAATTTATAGTTATAAACTTAGTATAAATATGATGTCTAACGCCTAAGAATCAACCATTGTTGTTGCAGTACCAACTCCTATACAAAGTTACTATAACTAGAGAGGTTATTAGAGCTTTATAATAGAAATTTAAATGTGAATTTAAACATGGCGGCTAACTTAAATCGCAAAGCAGTCTCTCTTGGCAGTGGATAATCTTAGCTAAACTTTGGATAAACTAAGAAGCAAGAGATCATATACATTGAAAAGGAGCCAGAGCTTAAAGCTCTTGAGTTTGAATCAGAGGTGTTTGTTCTAGAAATAAATATCAGGAAGCAGAGAGCAGAGATAAGTATTTAAACGCTAATCGAAGATGTTGAGGAGTTAAAAGAACATCTCCCACTAGAAAAGATTAAAGAATCCTAATGTGATGAATGCTAAAATTTCTTCTCAACTGATTCGAGCTTGAAGAGGCACATCAAAGAGATGCACTCTGGGAGAGCTAAGATATATTTCAAGCACGAAAAGGTCGATGGCAGGTATTAGTGCACGACTTGCATGAAGTCTTACACTCACTCAGCTAAAGTTAAAAGACACATGCAAAAACATCATTTAAGTGAGTTTTTAATGCAAGATAAAGAAACATAAAAACTTATACCAGCCAAGAGAAAGTCCAATACTATAGAGTCTTAAAGAGAGCAGGAAGAGAGACTTAAGAAGCAGAAACGTTTTAAGTCAATGAACCAACCAGCTAATGAATTATATATAGCATGCTTGTAAGAGAGAGCTATGTATATACCTGCATTAAACGCAGTAGATCTCAGTTTTTGCATTGACAACTATTTACATATTGATGTGCCTAACAAGGCAAAACTCATAGTAGTTGATGAATATGCTTATAAAGTATATCCTTTCAAATATCTTATTAGGAACGAGCAGTATCAAAATGAGTTTGCCAATGAATACATAATACTAAGAGAGACTCATAAAAGGTAATGCAAGAACTTGCTTAAACTCGATGGAGTTATTCTTGGACATGGTTTTATTGCACTACGACTCAAGAAATTTGAAATGACTCTAAGAGATTATCTCTACCATAATAGATACCCAGATGACTTGAATGAGATACTCACGGAAATGACCAAGGGTGTGAAAGAGCTGCATGATCTAGGGTATGTTCATAGAGATTTGAAGCCAGAAAATGTAATGCTAAATCTCTGTCCTTTAGAAATAGTAGTCATTGATTTCAATAGAGCAATAAGGTAAGAAATAGTGACTTTAGCTAAAGTGCTAGGCACACCTGGGTACTTCCCAATAAGAGAGAAGTGGACTAATGGCTCTGTTAAGTGGGATGTCTGGGCGGTAGCAGCAATTATTTTAGAGTGCGATATGGAAAGTATGTCGTACTTCGGAACAAAGCAAGAAAAGTAATCAATAAGCATGGCTGTTAAACATATAAAGCAAGAAGATGTATGCACTTAGATTAAGAAAATGGTTGAGATGATCATAGTAAGAGCTCCAGCATATCCAAGATCATCATTAGAAGATATACTTGAAACATTAAAGAGAGCTAAGTTCAAGAGATACCACAAAGATAAGCAGATAAAATTTTTTTGATTTAAGCACATTAATACTCATTAAATATTCATTAAATTCACATAAAACTTGCGCTTTTCTCTACTAACCCCAATAAGACCCCAACTATACCCTACAAATCAAAGCACTTATAAACCTCATTAAGGGGTTTTGGGGTTTTGAATCAGTAATATCTGACATGTTCTGAAGTTATGAATTACTCTTCATTTTTCTGCTCTCAGATTTTTTCAGTAGCTTCTTCTGAGTTTTCTTTCTATCATCACTTGAGAATATATGCATTTCCTTTTCTTCGGGAGATATTTTTATTTTGTTGATCTTCTTTTCAATGACCTAGGGTCTTTCTTGGTTTGATGAGAGAAAGGGTAGATTCGATGAATAAATGCGATTAATCGTGTCTTGCAGAGTCATCTAGTCGACTGGAGTTATCGTCATTAGGCAATAAATAAACTTAAAGTTTAATAAAGGATAATAAATTTATCATATTTTCGGATTTATCTCTATAAAGCATCCAAGTTTTTGGGCTTCCTGGACTTTTTTGATTTACTGCCATTCTTCTGCTTTGGATTTTTATCGTGTTCATTGATCTATCCTAATTTCAATCTTGCAGGTGGGTGTTGTTCCATCCTATTTTCATCTTCTCTCTCAATTTTGATTATTTTATGGAAATCAAACTGCACATTGTTGTCTTTTTCCCTCTTAACCCCTTACTAGCTCTTCTTGAAGAAGATGTGTTTTAAGAGGTATTTGTGAACTTTTGCATAGTAATTGCTGAAAATGAGCTTAATCCAGGAGAACAACAAATTCATTAAGAGAATTTTCTCGAAGAGCAAAACTGAGACACCAAACTGTAATTTATCACCCATAAAGAAAAAACAACCGTAAAATGTAGCTAAATTAAAAATAAAACATTAATTTTTTACGTTATTTCTTATTGTTGCTATGTTGGCCTTGAATTCTAGTTTCATTGCTCTATGGGGTGGCGAATGGCCAAACCTTTTGCAAGAACTTTAAGTAAGTTACCAATATGTAAGATTACAAACAAACTTATTTAAAATAAAAATTAAATTAAATTAATATTATTAAATAAAAATAAATTGCCATCATAAGTAAATTCAAACAGAATATATTGTTTTTCAAAAAATAATATATTTATATCTGAATTTATAAATCTTAAATTAATTTATCAATACAAAATATTTTATTTCTGTTAAATTTAATGAACTATGATATTTAAAAATATAATAAACACAACAAATAAATATAAATGATATATTATTCATCACTACTTTTACAATTAACTTTAACAATAACATGAAGCCAATCAACGCCTAGATAATATCATTATTATTTATTTGAAAATCTTACTCTATTTAGTGGCTTGAATGTTGTAAATAACACATTAAATCAAATGAGCATGACCTTCCTGAAGTTTTGTAAAATCTCCCAATAAAAGGCGATAAGATTCAAACCCACACACAAGAACCCGTACCTCTGCAGATTATTAGAGTCATTTAATTGATTTCTTCTGAGAATCAGTATGAGGTGATTCCGAGACCCATAATATAATTTTGGGAATGCTCAAAAGAATTTGCGTTGGAGGGGTACTAGTCTTTTTTAACCAACATTAAACGTTAATGTAAAAAACTAGGAAAAGTTTCTGCGTCGTTAAAGATCTCAACGCAGTTCAGTATTGCGAAGGTTATTGAGTTTATGTGGGGTAAAGAAATAACGATTACTATGATTATTGAAAATGTTAGATTTGTTACGATCTTGGTATTTTTTCTAATAAGTTTCCTTATTAATGAATAAAAAGAGTTACAAGATAGATATACCTTAGAAAAAGATTGAATTAAGCAATATAAGCAAGAACTAAATAGCAACGAGACTTTATTACCAACTCCTCTTTGCTATTTATATAATTGACTGTGTTCTACTTTTCCTTTTTCATTAGATATTTAAAACCCCCAAAACCCCTTAATGAGGTTTATAAGTGCTTTGATTTGTAGGGAATTTGTTAGGGGTTAGGGATATCAATAGGTTTTAAAGTGAAATTTATAGAAATGTATTTAATTTAATCACTCAAAATGCACTTTTGGATCATGTGGGAGAGGTCTGAAGTTTATCTTACTTGACCATAACTTTATCTGCTCTCTATTGATATGTCTGATCTTGAGTTTGGTTTAATTAATATTGACTCTGCCATATGTTTCATTGATTGAGATACTCTTGTTTTGTCTATAAACTACTTTATTCTTTTTTTAGCATCCTTCTCACATCTTGAAGAGTAGTATTCATTGCGAGGCATATCGCACTCTATTATTATTGCTACTAAAGCCCACACATCCCACTAAAATCTCTATCTCTCCAGTCTTTTCTTTCTGGATAGTACCCTTACGTTCCCATTACAGTTCCAAGCCCTGATACTTCCACTCTTTAGGCTCTGTTAAAGTCGATTATTGCTACTCTTACAGGTAAGAAGTTTATCAAAATATTTTTTGGCTTCAAATCTCTGTGAACAAACCCTAACTTATGAAGCTCTTTCATACCTTGTATGGTCTAAATTGCTATTTATCCAAGCTACTTATGATTCCTTTGATCTTTAATGAAATCTCTAAGGGTCATTTCATAGAGTGGAAGTCTGAAATCAACATGATCCTTAGCAAGGAGAACAGCATCTAGCTTAATTAAGTAACTACACTCTTTAAACTTTGCTTGAGTGAGTACTTGATACTCATTGTAAACTCCATCTAAAATTTATCATCACTTAAAAGATAGTTGAAGGGATACACCTTGTATGCATACTGATGATCATTGATAACTTTCTTATCAAAGGAGTCTTCTAAATTAGGTAGCTTTAAAGAGAAGTATCTAGGTCAATTTAAGCAAGAACCGGTATTTTCTTGTATTGAATCTTGATCATTATTTTTGTTATTTCAGAGGTCAGATGGTTGCGTGCCTTCCTAACGTACTCTAACTCTCTTGCTTATTTAGGCACTACGACCTTAAAATTATCCCTCGCTTTTCTTTTGTTGAGAAGCTTCAGCTCAACTTCATGATTCTCAACTTCTATAACTTTCACAAAAATAGACTTCAGCTTCTTTAGTTTGTATAGGAATTACATTAATACCTTTCTCCTCCTCTCTATCTCCCACACACTTTTTTGCCATTTATTTTCTATTATTAATTTCTATTTTAATAAAAGAGACCTCAAGTGATAGCTCTGGTAGTTCCTTATGAGAGTTGATCTCACAGCTATCACTTATTTTATTGACGCCATAGGTAAGTCTCATTTAGTTTGATTGAAGTGCTGTTGTTTTTCTTTAAATGTTAGCGCTCATATTTAAATTTGAATTTAAAATTTTAAAACTGCCTGTATAACTGAGAGCTTATATGAGAGGTTTGCAAGCCTACAAGTTTCAATTGAAGTTTTTAGAGTATTAGAGAAGAAATATGAGTGCTAAGAGACGAGTCAGCTCTAAATATAGGTGAGAAAGTGACCATTTTTACTTTCAATAATAAGTTGATTATAGCACGTACCAATTTAGGAGGTGCTCCTAATTAAGTACGTACTGTTTTAGGAGGTAATTTGTCATTTATAATTAAAATTAGGGTGCTCCTAATTAAGTACTAGCATTAATTAAAGCTCCTATTTAAGTACTATCATTTAGAAGCTGCTCCTAATTAAGTACGTACCAATTTAAATTTAAAAATAAGGAGCTATAACAGTAGAAATTGATATCAATCTCTCGAGTTTGAAACCAGTTCTCAAAACCTTCTCCATATCCTACTTAGAGGTTGACATCCTATAAGTTTTACAGAGTTATATAATTGAAATCAATAAACTTAAATTTGAATATCATTTCTTAGATCTGTAAACAAGATGGAGTCAATGAATGAGCAATGAAAAGAGTGCAAGCACAAGAATTGATCCAAAGATTTAGAAGCAAGGAGGATTTGCATCGCTACCTGGTGCAGCAAGGTAATAAACTCATAGTAACTAATCTTTATTATGTAGTTGGTTTGTTCCTGCAAACGATGGAAGGTACAAAAATTTCATTTCTAAGAGCCATACTCTGCGAAGAGAAGAAAGCATTGAAAACTTAAGATGTAAAGTTTGCAGAGATTCCAAACTATCCAGAAATCTCAGTGACTAACTTATACGATGATGCTATGAATGACCAGAGATTTCGCAGTACCTGCCTACTAAGAAGCAGCTGTCAAATAAACTACCTGAAAAAAACTATTTCTTTAGCATACTTGCAACTATCAAAGGTGATTACTTGAAAGAAATTATTCAAGAATCTCATAAGAAAAGGTACAGCATCTCTTCAGAAGATAAGGACAAACAAGGGATCAAGATAAGTGAGAGCCGGCTATCAGAGATGCAGAAACACCCTTATATTTCAAACAAGATTTATAGCTTAACTCTTTAGAAAAATCTGGTACTGGAATCTTCTTGATGAAGGAATAGAGCAAGTTCACAGAGAGCGAAAGTCGCAGACAAAGTATGAAGTTAGCAAGAGACTTTATTCAAATATTTAGCCTCCAGAGTCTATGAACATAGATGCTGGAGTTGGCAGCAAAAGAAGAAACTTAGGAGGAGGGAAGCAAGAAGTAGAAGAAAAGAAAGAAGCCAGCTCCAACTAAAGAATTTTAAATGTGACTTATATATTCATTAACTTAACTACAAAACTTATTTATATACATTCACTCCACATTTTTAAGCTAATTAATTATCTACTCTCTTAGCTGAACCTTTTTATAAAATCGAATGTATCGATAGGTAGATCATGCATCAAGTGGTATAGCAGCAGTTTCTTGTAATGGCCTTTTAAAATACCCCAGAAGAACTCAATTCAATTAAACTATGGACTGTAAGGTACGTTGAACACTGGAGTTATTCTAAGTTGTTCATAACTCTTCCTTGTTTTTTTAGTCTTATGAACAAAAGATTATCAACGAATAGTATAATCTCTTATTCAGGGTACTTCTCTCTCAGCTGCTCTAAGAACCTAATATACTACTCTGTCTCAATAGAGCGGGATGAATAACATAAGTTTCTAAACCAGCATCCTCGCTAATTCCCCCAAGAATAGCCATTGTTTATACCTTGACTTTCTAGTCATATACTTCTATGTTGCTATGCCTCTTATACCAAGACTTCTAGATGAGTGTTGAATGTAAACACAGCCTCGTCAGCATGAATAAATTTAATATTATTCTATTAGGCTCTCTGCATTTAATTATAATTATTATTTAAAGTGTTGTTGTAAAATGGTAGAGTGAAATCAATTACTCTCTTGAAACGATTTACACCTTTGTTAGAGATACTGTTTCGTTTATAAATTTTTGCAATAGACTATGCAGAGATCTTCAACTCAGGGAACTGGCGGTGAAACATAATAGCTCGTTAGTCGAGAGAGAAGTGAGCCCAATACTTCAAAGTTTTTTCATTAATAAGATAGTCAATATGCTTCATAGAAACTTTGACTTCCTCTTAGGTTAAGAATTCAGCTATTATTGCTTTAATTACATAGCTTTCAAGCAGTGAGAGCGAACAGTTGATGAACTACGCTTTAAGAGCAGTTCAATAGACTTATAGTTCAGTACTGGTTTGAATTATTCACTATACACATCACATCCATAACGCAGTTTAAACACTAAATCTATATACTCTTCATCATAAATAGACCCCAGAAGCTTGTAATTTTAGTCTCGCATTTAATTAATAACCCCAACCCCTAACAAATTCTCTACATATCAAAGCACTTATAAACCTCATTAAGGGGTTTTGGGGTTTTTATTGAATGAAATTAATCTAAGTAGTTGTATTGAGAATTACCTGCATTTAAGTGTTCTTAATAAGGCAAAGCTTATAGTGGTTGATGAGTATGCATACTAGGTATACCCTAGCTATCTCCTTAAGAACGAGCAATACTAAAATGAGTTTGCTAACGAATATATGATTCCTAGAGAGGCAGAGAAAAGATTCAAGAACTTGCTTAAGCTTGATGGTGTTATTTTAAGCTATGGTTTTATCGCACTAAGACTTAAGAAATATGAAATGACTCTGAGAAATTATTTATGTAAAATAAGAGATACCCAGAAAATGATTTGAATGATATACTATCACATATGATAAAAGGTGTCAAGGAGTTGAATGAACTTGGATATTTTCCTAAAGATCTAATGCTAAACCTCTGCCCTTTAGAAGTCGTAGTTATCGATTTCAATAGAGCCTTAAGATAAGAGATAGTAACTTTAGCAAAGGCTCTTGGCACTCCTGGCTACTTCCCAATAAGTGAATAGTGGACGAATGGATTAGTTTAATGGAATTTATGGGCAGTAGCTGCTATAATTTAAGAGAGTTACATGGAATGCATGTCTTACAATGGTACCAAATAAGAAAAATAATCAATAATTTTAGCCAGTAAGCATATAAAACAAGACGATATCTGCAATGAAATCAAACAAATTGAAGACATGATAATTGTAAGGGCACCATCATATCCAAGATAATCCTTAGACGATTTACTTGAACCACTACAGAGAGCAAGATTCAAGAGATACAATAAAGACAAGCAGATAAAATTTGTTTGAGTGAAATCGCCTAATAATCATTAAATATACTTAAAATTCACATAAAACCTCCAATATCTCTACTAACCCCAATAAGACCCCAACTATACCCTACAAATCAAAGCACTTATAAACCTCACTAAGGGGTTTTGGGGTTTTGAATTTAACAATGAATAGCACCCCATTAAATTTTTTCCTTGTTCACGATGACAGAATCTTAATCAGAAAATTTATTTTCATCAAACTAAAAGTACCTCTCATTTTAGAATTAAAGTAGTTTAGGGATTTATTATTGAAAGAAGTTATATATTTTGAATTGCTTGATAGCTCAGCAAATTTTAAGAAAAAGCTCTACTCTAGAGTAAAATGGTAGTTGACTGTTATTCTAAAAATGTCTAAAGTTTGAATGTTTTAGATTTTTTTCACATTCAAAGGTACTGTTATTAAGTTAAGATTTATAGATGTAGATTCAGTATAGAGAAAAGGACATGCTATGTGATTGATTGTTTTGGAAAGTTTAGTTAGTCAGGTAAAGTTTTCTAAGGTTTTGAATAAAGAAGACACCACCCGATCCATATATACACAAATATAAAACAGATGTGGTTTTATATATTTGTGGCTTAAATTAAAAATCTATGTTGCTAACATTTTGATTACAAACCTTGATGATCTTGTTTCAATGTTACAAGTAAAAACCATTTTACTTAATCTATGATGCCATAATAATTTTTTAAAAATATTTTAAGCCATAACTCATGCTTTGTATATAAAAGCCCCCTTTTTTCACTGCAGATATAAAAATTCTTCTTCTTCCAGGACATCTTGAAAGGCTTCTTTCACATAATTACAAACCCTATATGCCAACGAAATACGATTAATATTCTTAAACTTTAAAATTAAGAAAAGACTCAGAATCAGGCTAATATATAAAACTTAACAATAAACTTGAGTTAAGTGGACTTTTGATATAGTCGCTCTACTTAGCAGGAAATCATTGTCTTTGATTCAATAGATTCTGTTATACTACATTCAAGCAAAATTAATAAAGAACTTTGAATGTTTTTAGAATGGGAACTCAAACTGCTTCTAAATAATTTAGACATCTGGATTATAGAAACTCAAATTACTTGCTATTTTGTTCAATAACTGTAAGATGACCCAATCAAACTTAAATTTGTCTACAACTTTGACGAAATAATTTTTAAGATAAATTAAAAATTAAAACATATTTAAAATAATAATTGCATAAATTTTGCTTAAATTATATATTTTAATAAATATAAAATTAAGTTTCTTGATAGCTGTAAAAAATTTAATTTTTATTTATTAATTTTTTATATTATAATAAAACAAATGCAAGTTTATTTAAAAAATAAAAATAATCTGCCATTTTTTACACTTTTACGATATTTTAATATATGATAGAATTATTTGAAAATAAAATTTAATTAAATATTAAATTTTTGAGCTTATTGATTTTAATTTAGAAAAAAATAATATTATTATGTTTTTTTTATCTCTTTTATATATATTACTTAATAAATTTATCGATTGCTTTTATATTGATACAAAATTATTCAAAATTTAAATGTTTAATTAATTTATTTAAACTTTTGATTATAATTTAGAAAAGTAACCGTTAAATAATTAATTAGAATAGATACAAAAGATTCTTAAAATTATTTATTATTGATGGAATTTATCTATTTCTGGAAAAAAAAAATTATATGAATTAAATAACGAAAATTATAATTTTACTTCTTTTGTAAAATAATAAGCATTCTTATTGATATAAAAAATAAGAAAAATTAAATCTTTTTTGAGTAGTTTTAGTACAATTTTAAGATTATAATTGAAATAATATACAAATAAAGGCAGTTGAATCCCATCAGTGGGCAATTAACAAAATAATTAAGAAATATTCTACATTCTTAAATAGATTGTAAATAAAAGTAGAATCTACTATCTGTGTTTTATAAACAAAAAATCAGATGAATTTATCTATGATACTATATATCTGCAAGTATGCTATTAAACATGGATTGACATTAGTTTAAATTTCAATAATAACTATATTTTGTTATTACCTGAAATTTTATATAGATTGAGTTTTTTCTTTAATTTTGAGTGTTTTGGTTTTAAAGAATTAATTATTACATTATCTGCTGTCTTGACTTAAATTCTGAAATGTTTTATAATTAATTCAAATTGATATAGAGGGGAGTTATGTATAACTATAATTGTGTTGTATGATAAAAAAATGTAACCTATAATATAAAATTAATATAGTGTTGATTTAAATAAATAGTGCTCAAAGCTTTATTTAAGATCATTATTATTTCTGCAATATCAAAAATAATAATTATATATTAGAAATACTATTAAGTTTGATTTTTATTACTTATCTTACCCTCCCTGCATTCATTGAAAAATATTTACCCTTTAAATAATTGAGATTATTATTTGAAAATTAATTTTTTGGATTTGCAGCTAACTCATGTATTTATTCTATTTTTAAAACTTAATATATTTTAAAAGATTCAATCCAGGATGAATTAAAACCCCAAAACCCCTTAGTAAGGTTCATAAGTGCTTTGATTTGTAGGGTATAGTTGGGGTCTTATTGGGGTTGGTCGAGAAAATGCAGGTTTTATGTGAATTTTAAGTATATTTAATGATTATTAGGCGATTTAACTCAAACAAATTTTATCTGCTTATCTTTATTGTATCTCTTGAATTTTGCTCTTTGTAGTGGTTCAAGTAAATCGTCTAAGGATTATCTTGGATATGATGGTGCTCTTTCAATTATCATGTCTACAATCTGTTTGATTTCTTTGCAGATATCGTCCTGCTTTATATGCTTAATGGCTAAACTTATTGATTATTTCTCTTAATTGGTACCATAGTAAGACATGCATTCCATGTCACTCTCTAAAATTATAGCAGCTACTGCCCATACATCCACTAAACTGATCCATTCGTCCACTTCTCTCTTATTGGGAAGTAGCCAGGAGTGCAGCCTTTGCTAAAGTTACTATCTCTTATCTCAAGGCTCTATTGAAATCAATAACTACGACTTCTAAAGGACAGAGATTCAGCATAACATTTTCAGGTTTCAAATCTCTATGAACATATCCAAGTTCATGCAACTCCTTGACACCCTTTGTCATATCTGATAGTATATCATTCAAATCATCTGGGTATCTGTTATGATATAAATAATCTCTCAGAGTCATTTCATATTTCTTAAGTCTTAGTGCGATAAAAGCATAGCTTAAAACAACACCATCTAGCTTAAGCAAGTTCTTGCAATCTTTTCTCAATGCCTCTTTAAGAATCATATATTCGTTATCAAACTCATTTTAGTATTGCTCGTTCTTAAGGAGATAGCTGAAAGGGTACACCTTATATGCATACTCATCAACCACTATAAGATTTGCCTTGTTAGGAACACTTATATGCAAGTAATTCTCAATAAAACTACTTAGATTAATTGCATTCAATGCAGGAATGCTAATAGCTTTTGCTTGAAAGCAGGCTAGAATTGTATTGCCTGCAGGTTAGTTCATCGATTCTTATCTTTTCTGTCTCTTGAGCTTCTCCTGTAACTCTATTTAAGACTCGATAGTATTTGATTTACTTTTAGCTGGCACATATTTTTTATGTCTCTTTATCTTAAATCAAGAACTCACTGAGGTGATGCTTTTGCATGTGCTTCTTAACTT
>ARYC01013209.1:0-11624 GCA_000711775.1 Oxytricha trifallax
GTATGCTAAACTATAATCTTGAGAATTGAAATCAATGTATTTTTGCACTTTTTCCCATTAAGTTTCTATAGGAAGTTAAACACAAATACTTACTTAGCTATTACCCATTGAGTTTTTTGGCAAAATTCCTGAAACTTTGTACATTATCTCTATTTTCGGGCTTAATTTAGTTGTATTTATATTGAGTATCCTCATAATATGAATAACTGTCTAACTTTGGGGTTGCCATAGTGTCAATAAGTATCATCATATACTTTTCTCCTCTTCTGATATCTGCTACACAATAATCTAACTCTTGAAAGTTATAACTATAAAAGTTAAGGCTTTGTATATTTACCAACTAAAGAATTGACATAAAAGTCTCTTAGTCTATACTAGCAATCCGCAGGAATTTAATAGATAGTTTAAGGAGGCTCTTAATCCTAGAGTTACACTGAGTAGAACCTTATCATATACGGCTTGCTGAGGCCTATATCGAATTCTTCACTTGCAAATAACTCATCAATCCGGTTTTCAATTATTTGCTCTTCTTTACCTTTAACTACTTCAAGTCTTTAGGGTATCTGTATAATTCCTCTCCTCATCGACATGGCCACTAGATAATAATCTTAATTTTCTCTTACAACGGCGAATTGTGATCTAGGGATAGGATTATCACTATAAAAGTAAATGAGCTCCACAATGATTGAATTCTCTCCGAATACGTAATCACAAAAAGTATCCCTATTGCAGTAATGAAGTTTATAGATAGAAGGAAACATCTCCAAATTCTATTCTTCTGTATATTTTTCCAATATCCTAATTCCTTTAAACGGTTGAAGTTTGAAATTGAAGACTAAGGATTGAAGTACTTAGCATAGTGGAAAAACCAGTGGGTTTAAAAAAAACTCACTGGTTATATCTTCAGGCTTTGAAGAATAAAATGCGGCTAAGAGCATGAAAGTCGCTCTTAAATCATTATAAACCGGTCCATTACAGAGTATATTTAACAGTCCAAGAAGTTCATTGGGGTATGAATAATTCTAGGGGTTCTTATGTATCTAAGGCTTGAAAAAGTAATCTGAATTGAAAGCCTAATGATAATTTCTATGCTAGAAAAAT
Organism: Oxytricha trifallax; assembly: GCA_000711775.1. Lineage (NCBI taxonomy): Eukaryota > Ciliophora > Spirotrichea > Sporadotrichida > Oxytrichidae > Oxytricha > Oxytricha trifallax. The sequence goes on from ARYC01013209.1 coordinate 1,102, forward strand.
TTGGTCATTTTACTCTATTTAGATATTTAATGCCTAAAAGAGGTATGCATAAGGCGATGCTAGTTACACTCGAAGAATGGTGATCCGGTGAACATTTCCTTCTTATCTACATCACTATGTTCATTAATATATTTATTGAAGTTGATAGCGTGATCCAGAGTGCCCATTAAATATAATGTCTCAGATTCAGAGAATTACAGAGTAGGAAAATCACGTATTTCAAATTGGTGTAATGTACTATCATAATCCTTATCAGCTAATATATTTGCTTTGTAATTCAAGGATAATTTCTTTTAAGCTTTTATTTCAAGACGATCATAATTTTTAGTTTAAGCTTTAAACTTTGAAGCTTTTGTAATTGAATCCTTGCTCGTTAGTTTATAGCTATCGGGATCTATTTCAATAGCTGCACCAGATTCTCTTTTTTAGAAATAAATTTCATCTGAAAAAGACCCTTATTTTATTAAATAATCTTCTCTTCGTAAGTTATTGACTGCTTTTTGTTTCTTTCAGATAATGATCGCTTTTTAGAAGCAGTCCTACATTTTTACTTTTCTATTCTTTCCTAATCGACCAAATCTATATTGAACACATTGTTTACAGCCATGATAGTGTTTTTGATTGTAGCGGTGGCAAGCCAATATTTTGTTTTATGAATTCGTTCAGCTTTTCCTAAAACATTTTTAAAAGTTATTAACAGGAATCTGCTTGTTATTTATAAGTGAGCGGATTCACTCTTAATTTATTGATTAGAGTTTGATAATCGAGGAGTTAATCCTCTAAATAAACTTAAATTGCATGGGTATCTTGATTCAGAAGCTTAGGTTATTTGTAAGTGACCTGCGTCATGGTGTCCAGAACTTAACCAATATCCTAATAATCAACTTCATTATCATCAGAATCAATCAATGCTAAATTTAGTTTGAATTTTCGATTTTGATTGTTATTAGGATTCTAATTCATTATTGAAGATACTAAATTAGAAGAATATTAATCTTGTTCGATAGATTGATTAAGAAGATCCTTTTATTTGATTTTATTGGCATTTAAATTATCATTATTCTAGAAGTTTTGAATATCGTTCCCTTCTTCATTGTGATATTAATCCTCAATATTTAAATTGATTTCGACATTCATCTTGAATTTAGGATCTAATTCTTGCTACTCTTGCTGGCCCTTTTCTTATTCTAAGCTGTTCATATTATATGATTGACGAATTCTACATTTGCTTAACATATTTCTTTTTACATTACGAGTCATGAATTGAATAAATTCTTCATTTAAATTATTATCTTTTTCATAAGCTTTGAAGTAATCAGCATAATCAAAACCCCAAAACCCTTTCAGTAGTTTGATTGAGTTTTTGATTGATAAAAGTAGACTGTTAGGCATACTTTATTAGGGTTTTAATAGGGTTTATGTAGCGGTTTAATGTTTAAATATAAGTAATATAAGTGAGTATAACAAGCGAAGTTTTAAAATATTTCACACAAACATAAGCTTAGAGTCATGTGGCAGTTCTCTGAATTATATCTTTCTAAGTTGATGTTTGATTGTTTAAATTGTTTGTTAATTCTCTTAGCTTGCTTGATAATAGTTGAGTATGCAAGTTCTCTGAGACCTCCATTTAATTTATTTTTATCGAGATATTGTTTGATTCTCTGCTTACAATCTCTCTCACCCCTGCAGCTAAAGTAATCGTTTCTTGGCATGTCGCTCTCATTATTATTACTGCTAGAGCCCAGATATCCCATTAAGTCTCTCCATCTCTCCAATCCTCTCTTTCTGGAAAATATCCAGGAGTGCCGTATACATTTCCTTATGCAGAGGCTTGCACTCTTTGAGCCCTGTCGAAGTCAATAATATAAACTCTAAGAGGCTGAAAGTTCATCATGATATTCTCTGGCTTTAAGTCTCTATGAACATAACCTAGCTTGTGAAGCTCCTCAATTCCTTCAACTATCTGCTATACTATCTAGCCAATTTATCTCTGACATCTATTGTCAGATAAGATTTCTCTGTAAGTCATCTCAAGTAAAGGAAGCCTGAAGGCTACATGATCTTTACCAAGTAAAATAGCATCAAGCTAGATGATATGGCCTACACTCATTTAACTTTGCCTTTTAAAGAGCATAATATTCATTACCAAATTCCATTTGGAACTTGTCATCAGCAAGGAAGTAATTGAAAGGATTTATCTTATAAGCATATTATTCATCAGTAATGACTCTCTTCTCTATTTTATCTTCAAGAGTGAGGTAGCTTTCTAAGCAAGAATCTAAGTCAATAATTTTTAATATAGAAATCTTCATTGCCTCTATTTTAACCATCATTTTATTGATCTCAGTGACTTGAAAGTTCTTGACTGCTTTCTTCATTTTAACTTACTTCTAGACTTCAACTCTAAGAGACTCCACTGGGTTTCTTGATCTTCTCTTTTAGAGGAATCCATTCCCTGTGGGTTCATGAATAAAGACAAAACTTTAATTGTGCTTTTTCTTTAAGTGCACTTTGAGATCTCTAGTATGAGAATATGGCTTCGCACAGAACTCACAGACATACTTCCCATCTTTCTTTTAATGCTTTAGATATAACCTTGCATATCGTTGTGTATATCTCTCAAGTGTCTCTTATAAGTTGACTTGTAAGGGAAAACTTTATTGCATTCTTTGCATTTATAATCAACTTTGGCTGGGATTTATTAATGCTCTATGGCGGGTTGTTTAACCTCCTCCTCAATTTGTACAGCTTATTTGATAACCTCCTACTTAACTTATATTTAAATCTCAAAGCTAGACTGATCAAAGTTGTCATAAGTAGGCTCCCACTGAGTACAAGCGTCTCTGGTCTCTACTTTTCTTGGTTGCTGGAATGATAACTTTTATTGACATGATCCAAGTAATGCCGCTCTTCTCACAAGGTTAGCGCTCATTTTAGTTTTCTGATATATTTTATTATAATAATGATAAAATCTACCTAGATAAACTAATATATTAGAGTATAAGACACTCTGATAGATTCTTTGCTGAGAGGTAAGAAAATTAACTAACCATAAAAGACTGTAAGTTGACATATTTTATGAGAATTTTATACATTTTAGTAAATTAAGATACTCCTAATGAAGTTTTGTTTCTCTAGGAGGTCCTCCAAATCAAGTTTGAACTTAATTTGGAGGTAATGTTATAAAACATTATAAATTTAATATGCTCCTAATTAAGTTTTAACCTTAAAATTTAACTCCTAATAAAGTTTGAACTTAATTTGGAGGACCTCCTAAAATAATTAAACATTATTAGGAGCAATTTAATGGAGAAAGTTTGATAAAAATGGGAAACAATCTGTGAAACTTGGAGCAAGTTTTTCAATGCTTCTCCGTATATCTTTTCAAGGTTGACCTCCAGTAAGTCCTCCCTATTTAGTAGAAAGATTTTAATAAACTTAGAATGGATATCCATAATTTTAAATTTCATTAACATTTCTAGAAAGAGGAAGCAAGATGGAGTCTATGAATGATGCAATGAAGAGAATTTAATCTCAAGATTTGATGGAAAAATTTCGAAGTAAAGAGGACCTTTATAGATATTTGGTATAGCAAGGTAAGTTCTTAAGTAAGATTATAAATCCATTATAGTTGGATTGTTCTTGCCAACTTAGGAGGGAACTAAAATCTCATTCTTAAAAGCCTTACTGAGTGAAGAGAAAAAGGCTTTTTAAGTCTAATGAAATTAGGATGATAGAGATACCTAACTACCCTGAAATATCAGCGACAAACCTATATGACGATGCTATGAGTGATCAAGACGTAGCTATCTACCTTCCATCAAAGCTACAGCTCTCTAATAAGTTGCCAGAGAGAAACTTCTTCTTTGGTGTTTTTTTTATTCTTGCAACTCTGAAACCTGAGTACTTAAATGAAGTTATTTAAGAAGCTCACAAGAAACGATACAGCATCTCTCCTAAGAAAAAGAGAAGCAAGGTATTAAAATAAGTGATACCTGGCTGTAGGAACTTTAAAAGCATCCATCATCTCAAGTAAGCTTAGTCTTCTAACTTTATAGAAAAACCTGGTCATGCTATATACTTGATGAAAGAGCGCAGCAAATTAAACAGAGAGAGAAAGTCTCAAGTAAAACATGAATTGAGTAAGAGGCTCTTCGAAGATTTATAAAAGCCAGAAGAGATGAACATAGATGCAGGAGCTGGCACTAAGAGAAGAAACATAGGCCCAAGCAAGCCTTAAGAGGAAGAAAAGAAAGAGAAGCCAAATCCTCTTACGGGAAAATTTAATATGTGAACTTATTCATTCGTTTAAATCGAAAACTTATTTATATACACAAAATCTCTCTTCTCTTGCGCATACTTTAGCTTTATCATCGCTGACTCTCTTAGCAGCACTCTTAATAAAATCTACTGTATCTATCTTTAAGTCGTGCATCAAGTGATAGAGTAGCAATTTCTTATAATGACCTTTCAATAACCCCCAATATAATTCGATACCATTGAACTGAGGACTGTAGGGAACATTAAATACAGGTGTTATGTTTAGCCTTTCATATTCCTTCCTTGTGTCTTTAGCTTTATGGACAGATAAGTTATCTACAAACAGAATAATCTCTTAGTCGGCGTACTTATCTCTGAGTTATTATAAGAACTTTATGAATTATTCCGTCTTTATTGAGCGAGGGTGGATAACATAAGTCTCGAGGCCATTATCTTCGCTTATTCCACCAAGAATTGCATGAGTTTAAACCTTAACCTTTTAATCATATACTTCAATGTTGCTGTACCTCTTATACCAAGACCTTGATATGAAGGTATTAAATGTGAATACTGCCTCATCAGCGTGTATGAACTTTATATTATGCTCTTAAGCACTTTGCATTTAATCGAATATATAATTTAAATTATCCTTATAAAATGGAACATTAAAGTCAATCACTCTCTTAATGCGATTGACTGTCTTGTAAGATATTCATTCTTTTTATATATGTTCGCTATAGATTAAGCAGAGATGTGAAGCTCAGGAAATTGGCGATGAAACATCACAGCCCTGTAGGCTAGAGAGAAATGAGCCCAGTATTTAAGAGTCTTATCAATAATTAGATATTCAATATGATGCTGCTAAAATTTTAAGGGTCTCTTAGGCTTAGAATTAAGATGCTATCTCTTTAAATTCAATGCTAATAGACAGTGAGACCTCACAGTTGCTGGAGATTTATGGAGTAGCCTTGCTATAGATTTATAATTCAGAACAGGCTTGAGTTATTCACTATATTCATCACATCCATATCGCAACATAAACAATAAATCTATATATTCACTGTAATAAACTGACCCCAAACCTCGCATATACTCACTTAAATTACTAATATTTAAACATTAAACCCCTACATAAACCCTATTAAAACCCTAATAATGTATGCACTAATAGTCTACTTTTATCAATCAAAAACTCAATCAAACTACTGAAAGGGTTTTGGGGTTTGATGGCAAGCTTATGAATTTTAAATCAGTGATCTTGGTAGTTAGTATATTCTAATTAGTAATTTCACAATTTTAATACTCTTAAATGAAGTGTTATTTAACTATTTGTTTGCAAGAGTATTTTTAAAAGGTAGAATTGCAAGTTGGCTAAGTTCTAGCTCGCTTTACTATAAGACTTCATTTAGCGGCTAATCAAGTTTGTTGATGAAAATAGCGTGAAGTGCTCGCATCAAGATTTTGAAGAAGTCCTCATTTCATAAATCTGGGCTTTCTATAAGTTTATCAAAATAGCAGAGAAGAAGCTCAGTTGCATTATCATCATGAGAAACAAGAAACTCAAAAATGGTACCTTTCCATTCTAATAAATCCTGTCCTTCTACGAACTTGCATGACAAAGAATAAAGTCCTATTATTTCAAGAGGAGAGTCACCTTCTTTATATGCATATGTAATCTGTCCCACATCATTTGGTAGTAATTAAAATACTGCTTGGTCACCAATCGATTATTGCATTCCTTCCATTTTAATTTATAATTAAAATACTAAAGATATCTATTTATATTCTTAATGATATTATAATATAATTAATTTGATCAAGCTTCATCTTAAAATTATACCTAGAAATAAATGAAGTTCTAAAAAACAGTAACTAGAATGCAGGTATAAACTCACACCCTAACGAAGAGTCTAAGAATGGATCTTAATCAGAAATTTCTTGCTCATAGAAGTCGATATTAAGCGATGATTTTCTTATTTCTAATGCCTTATCTGTAATTAAACCAAGCAAAGTTAAGGCTTAAGAGAAATCTATTGTTAAATGGACTACTGTCGTGCTTGGTAAATTATTCCCAAACGTTATTTAGTCAACAAAGTTCACATACAATTCTGGATAACTGCTAAACAGTGGTGAAGTCCCTGTACAAATCAAGAAGCTTACAGGTGGAGCAATCATAAAACTTCCTTAAGAAAAAATTCAAGAATATTTAGCTAGCAATGTTGATGTTTGTTACATATAAAATGATGAGGAGCTTTGCAAATTCCTTGAAGCTTACCTTCAAAGTTTTCGACTTGCCAGAATCAGGAATAAACCAGTTATGAATAATTAAGAAAGCGACACAAGCAAAAATATTACAGGAGGATGCAAAGTTAATTAGTAACGAGGAGCTCTTAGAGGGAGTCAAAATTTAATAGATGCTCTCAACGAGACAATTAAATAAAAAGGCAAATCCTAGAAGTTAAGTAGCAATCCTTTTTTGAAGAAAAGAGAAGCTAAGCTCGCATGTAAGAAATTAGAGGTGATTAATCTATACTATAACAAACAATTAAAGCCTCGTCAAGTGGCTAAGAAATTGAGGATGGATGTGGATGTTGTATTAAGACTATCGAAAAGTTTAAGTACGAGGTCAAGCATAAGATTCTTGATCCTGAACCACAAAAGAAAGTGGGTAGAAAAGGAGTTTGTGGGAACTAGCTCTTGCTTGATTCTATCCAGGCCTACCTAGAACAGGACGGAATTTACGAAGTTACAGGATAGAAGCTTCATAATTATTTATTAAACCTGGCTCAAACAAAGCCAGAGTGGAAGCTACTTAAGGTGCCTTGCGTTACCACTCTTCAAAAGATTCTGTGAGATAAGTTCCATCTAAGATATGGGAAAACTCAGGCTGCTAATACAAAGTATAGAGACTCGAACTTCAATGAGAAGAGGCTCTGGATTAGCAGGTTGTTGGCTCAGTTCTTATATGAGGATGCAGTTATCATTTCAGTTGATGAGAGCAACTTACGATCGGACTCGATGCCCTCAAAGTAATGGAGCTTCAACATTAAAGATATGCATCGAGATTCTGCAAAATTACAGAAGCGATAAAAAAGGTTGCAAAATGATAGCATGATCCTCGCTAGCGATGACAAACTTTTGTATGGAAAAATGCTCCTCAAAATGGATCAAAGTTCTGATTCTTCAACTTCGAAATTCTCAGAGAGCTTCCATCTGGAAAAAATCGAAAATGTTGGGGAATAATTAGAGAAGGTTTCAAATTCATTTGACTTAGGGTTTTCTAAAAATTGTAATTTAAAGGTTGGAAATATTAAAAGTGGAAAATTCGGTATGGCTAAGTCAACTTCGTAAGCAATTAGCAATTTTGCAATGAAAAGCTTTATAGGACCTAAGGTAGGATAGGGGTTTAAAAAATATCCTAGACGCCAAAGAATCTTGTCAGCACTCCAATCTAAATTCATGGAGCGAAAGTTCAAAGGGGGTCAAAGTAGTCATCGAAAACCAGTAATTATAGTTAGAAAACCATTGAAAATACTAAGGTAATTATTAATGCATAATACTTTTAGGGAAATCCATAACTGAAACCATTAAAAAAGCAACTTCAGACCCCTTCAATGAAAACTCGGCTTGCATTTACAAAGGATCTCTCCCCGATATTAGAGGTCCCTGAGACCTCCAACTAGAAATTCAGCTTGACTAAAACTTTTCAGAGTTTCCGCATAAATAGTTCAGTGAAATCAGTGGTGTCTGAAGACAATTCAACTTCTAAAGTGAAGCGTGGTTTAACTCCTATTCTCGATAAAATATCAAAACTAAAACTGGAATCTTCGAGGAAGAAGTCTGTTGACCAAGGTGCCGAAACCAAGTTGGAAAGTCGGTTTGCGGTCACTCTTAGGAAATTAAAACTCTCAAGTAGCTTCCACAAAGACTCATCGAACCCTGGGTCAGAGCAGGGAAACTTGCAGAGTGAAAGGGGCTCTTACTAAAAGCTTTGGCCCCAGCTATTTATAGACCCTCACTTGAAAAGCATTAAGGAATACTAGAGTGAGATGAAGCAGAACCTGGGACACTATGGGATGAAAGTGAGAGAGTTGTCAATTAAGAAAAGCTCAGCTAAGAGATAGCAATTCTCAATGTCTTATATTGCTGCGATTTCCTAGGATAAAATTATCTCCAGTCAAGTGATAGAAGGAGCTTTTGACTCAGTTCTCTTTGAAAACTTTATCTACCATACCTTACGCAGTGTAAGAACTGACAAAGAACTACACTCTAAGAAAGTGGTCCTGCTGATGGACAACGCAGTCATTCATAAATATTCAGAGATGTTAGCCACAGCCGGAAAGTTCAAAGTGAATGTGCTCTTCAACGCCGAATACTCGCCTTGGCTCAATCCAATTGAGCAGTTATTCTCCTTTACAAAGAAGGAGATGAAGATGGACACTATTCAGAACAAGTAAGTTTTAATGGGCTTTACACTTTTAGGCAGCAATTGGTGAAGAGGGTTGCAGAAATCGTTCAGAATTTAAGAAAAGAAGGCATCCAGGAGATGTGGGCATTCAGTATTAAGAAGTGGATTCACACTCTTCGGTTCGGTTTTGTGTGAATATGTTTGTTTCATAGCTGAAGTAGTGTATAAAACCTGTTTCCCTTTACAATTTCCCCTGTCATGTCAGTTTTAAATTCATCGCAGATTATTATAATTAATAACACAATTTATATTTTACTTAAAAATGTCCTAATTCACTCTTTACAACACTCGATTCTAAAATACTGCTTCTATTTCACATTTGCACTCTTATAATGGCCACATCCTTCGCGATTCTATTTAGTTGCATTTGCCTTTATATTATCGCAATCATGCATGAATGCCATATTTCGGCAAAACTTCCAAATTTTAATGGAGTTACCCTACTTTCAAGCCCCTTTTCGGTAAATGAGAAAGGTTCTTATGAAAAAGTCCCTATTTTGCTCTAAACTACGCAAGTCTCTAAAATCGCTAATTTCGCAAATCTCCCAACTTCCCTAATTATACAGACCCCTAAATTTGAGATGTATCAATTTGTACAAATACATGTATGATTTTGACCAGCCCCCTAAATTTTTTGACCAACTACTAATAAAAAAATGACACATGGCAACAAACACACAGGGGTTTTGAAATTGAGGGGATTTGGGGTTTACTCATTTTTCCATTGGTCTAATTATATTATTTATTTATTTTTTATTTTATTTTCACAATTTCCTGATTCAATTCTATTTTAGCAATATTTTGAAATAATTAAAAAAGTGTTTATAACTTTAAAAGTTGTTTCAGAAGATATACTGATTTAAATTTTAAAATCAAGTTCATAACCAGTATATCATTTCTGATCAAGAAATCAAAATCTTATTTTGGTTGCACACCAAACCAGCAATAAAAATTTACATATAATATTCTTGTTATAAATGCATATAATTTTTGAAATAATTATAAAAGTGTTTATAACTTTAAAAGATGTTTCAGAACATATATTTATTTCATTTTTAGAAACTAGTTCACAACGTATACATTAATTCTATTCATGAAAATCTAAATCTTATTTTGGTTGCACACCAAACAAGCAATATAAAAAATTGACATATAAAATTCTTGTTTGAGATGCATTTGATTTTAGTGATCATTTAAAAATATATTTAATTTTAAATTTTGCTTTATAATATTTACTTATTTAACAGTTTAAAAACTAGTACACAACGTGTGCATCATTTCTATTCAAGAAATCTTAATCTTATTTTGGTTCCACACAAAACCAACTATAATAAAAATAGACAAATAAAATTCTTGTTGGAGATGCTTATGATTATAGTGATCATTTAAAATAATTTTTATAACTTTAAAAGTTGGTTCATAAGATATACTGATTTCACTTTTAAAAACTAGTTCACTACGTGTACATCATTTCTATTCATGAAAATCTAAATCTTATAAAGGTTGCACACCAAACCAGTAAATTTTAAAATTGATAGGGAAGATTCTTATTGGATATGCTTATGGTTTTAGTGATTATTTAAAAAAATGTTTAACTTTAAAAGAGCTTCATAATATATACTCATTTCACTTTTAATAACATGTTCACAAGTGTACATCATTTCTATTCAAAAAAATCTTAATCTTATTAAGGTTCCACACCAAACCAGTAAGTTTTAAAATTGATATGCAAAATTCTTGTTTGAGAAGGGTTTCTTACGTGGTATGGAGTGATGTGGAATGGGAAGCGAGATGG
>ARYC01013210.1:0-18705 GCA_000711775.1 Oxytricha trifallax
ATAATGATTCTGGTCATTTAGACCTCGCTGAACACGAATATAAAATCAGAATTGATAAATCTTCAAAACGCGCAAAGATATAAGCAAAATAAGCAATTTTCAGCAATTTTCTTATATAGCCCTTTGCTATTCATTTTTGGGGTTTTGAGGACCTCAAAAGATGGTCAGGGAAATTCAAGAGATAACCTGGAATTAAGCAAATCCACTAAATTTGGGCTCCTGAGCAAGAGTGTGACACTGGAACACCAGATATATAGTCATTTTCAAAAGTTATAGGGGGGTCATTTTGTCCATTTTTTGGTTTTTAAAAAACTTGTCCAGGGCCGAACCTTTCCCCGGCAAAATACAACTTCCATTTTATATTTCCCAAAAACACCCGAATATAATGATTCTGGTCATTTAGACCTGAACACGAATATAAAATCAGAATTGATAAATCTTCAAAACGCGCAAAGATATAAGCAAAATAAGCAATTTTCAGCAATTTTCTTATATAGCCCTTTGCTATTCATTTTTGGGGTTTTGAGGACCTCAAAAGATGGTCAGGGAAATTCAAGAGATAACCTGGAATTAAGCAAATCCACTAAATTTGGGCTCCTGAGCAAGAGTGTGACACTGGAACACCAGATATATAGTCATTTTCAAAAGTTATAGGGGGGTCATTTTGTCCATTTTTGCGTTTTCAAAAATTTGTCCACGGCCGAACCTTTCCCCGGCAAAATACAACTTCCATTTTATATTTCCCAAAAACACCCGAATATAATGATTCTGGTCATTTAGACCTCGCTGAACACGAAATAAAATCAGAATTGATAAATCTTCAAAACGCGCAAAGATATAAGCAAAATTAGCAATTTACTTATATAACCCTTAGCTCATTATTTTTGGGGTTTTGAGGACCTCAAAAGATGGTCAGGGAAATTCAAGAGATAACCTGGAATTAAGCAAATTCACTAAAATTGGGCTCCTGAGCAAGAGTGCGACACTGGAACACCAGATATATAGTCATTTTAAAAAGTTATAGGGGGTTCATTTTGCATTTTTGGGTTTTCAAAATTTTTCCAGGGCCGAACCCTTCCCCGGCAAAATACAACTTGCAATTTATATTTCCCAAAAACACCCGAATAGATTCTGGTCATTTAGACCTCGCTGAACACGAATATAAAATCAGAATTGATTTATCTTCAAAACGCGCAAAGATATAAGCACAATAAGCAATTTTCAGCAATTTCCTTATATAACCCTTAGCCCTTCATTTTTGGGTTTTTGAGGACCTCAAAAGATGGTTACGGAAATTCACGAGATGACATGGAATTATGCAAATCCACTAAATTTGGGCTCCTGAGCAAGAGTGTGACACTGGAACACCAGATATATAAACCCCAATACGTATGTGCATAAGAATTTGATAAGTGCGTAAACGAATATAATTAAATGTGTTAATACGAAAAATTAAATTAAGGCTTTTTAACTAAATCTGAAAGTGCCTCTTTAAGGTCCTTAGAAAGCGAGTCCGTGAAAAGCAGCGAATATTGAATCTTGAATTCTCTTAGCGCTTATCCGTACCAATTGATTAAGAATGATTAGTCAACTCGAAACAACCTAAAAATCCAGTACCTTTCCCTATTCACTTCCCCTCTTTCAACATTTTCCTTCCCCCTACCCTGGCAACCCCCTAAAATCCAGTCTTTTGGCTTAAGCCAGAACCCCTTTTTCGACCTTCAAACCTTCTACCCGAAATTTCCATTTTGAGTACCATTAACTTCTAGCGATTCCCTCCTTCACATTTCTCCTCGCCATTATTCAATTATAGACAGGCAAGGCTTTTGAATTTTAACGGATTTCGCGATTTCGACATTTTTTTAAAAAGCCAATTTTGGATGGACTCGAGATCGAAACTTTCTAAAAATTATCATGGCTCTTCAACCACCCATCACCTTGAGACTTAAAGCTGCTAGTTTTGTTAGTAACAGTGAATTATATCTACTAGAAGTGCAATTTCTTCTAGCTAGCTATAAATCCGGAGGATAGAGACGAAAGTGTGAAAAATCTCTCAGTAAATTTGCAAAAATCCAATCCAAATTTTAATAATCCAGCTATTTAGTATTAAAATCCAGTCGAACTAATCATTAAAATCTACCATAAACTAGATGAATCCAGCCCCTGGATTTTAGATGGCTTCTAAGACTGACCCTCCTCAACTTCTCAATAAGTAAGCTGGTAAGCTCAAATCTTTGATATTACCTTCTATTTAGAACCTATTAATGATTAGCAGGTGCCAGAACTGGTACCCGAACAAGAAAACTTACCTCAGATTTTCGAAAATCTACTAGCCAATGTGAATCTTGAAGATGCGGGTAAACCTAAAGGTATAAAATCTGAATATAAAAATGCACAAGAAAGTGCTAAAATCAATCGTGCAAAGGAATTTCTGCACTAAAACAACTTTAATTTAAGTTTGCTGCTGGACAGGTGGATTTTGCAGACTTTGAAAAGACTAAGGATTTTAAGTAGTACGTGAGAAAGTATTTAAATAACAATAAACCCAAGTAAGTGAAGCACAGCCACGAAAGTAAATCTGTAATTTCAGAGCCTCCTGAACTATCTGCAATCGACGAAGAGATGAAGGTGAGTGAATTCACTACGAGCGTAAGCTTTGCAAGCGATTAGAAACATGATAAAGAACCCTTACCTCAACTCTTTATTAACTACGGCGCGATCATCGGCCACGAGGTGTTAATTAAACACTTTGAAATTTTCAAAAATTCTAAATATTATGAAAGGTCTTGCATCTTGCAAGAAATAGTGACTCGTAACACTCAGTCACTTTTATCATTCTTGAACAATTTTTTGAGAACGTCAACGATCAATAAATACTCTAGGACCTGTTCTCCCTGCTGGTGAATTTAATTCTCAGCAATAGTAATATAGATCAAGATTCCAAGCCTCGTATCTTTTTAGCCGCTTTGGGTTATTATATGGGAGATAAAGTCGAAGTTGAAGACTCACATATTTTGGAATCAATATTATTATTAGTTCGCTCGCCTAATGCAAGGCAGGCACAAGGCCTGGCAAATTACGTATTCTTCAACACAGCTTCAGCCTTCACTAAACAGCTTGCTCAAGTGAAAAAACTGGATGATTCAAACCCTTATGTAATACAATTTATGAGCAATACCTGGTAGTTATACTTAATTGACCCTCAAGTTAGAAGGTTAATACCTTCTTCATTCTTTATATTGAATGTGCCTTTCATTACTTTACTCAAACAAGACTGCGGCTTGCACTTAATCAGAGATATTCCAGTTGCATATACAGAGCACTTCGTGAGAATTTGTGCTTTAAGTTGCAGTCCAACTGTTGACTCTTTAAAAGAGTACATCTCATTAACCAGGTCTACATTCTTACACAAGTAAGAGGTTATAGATTAAAACACCATGGTTTACTTTATGAAAGGCCTCGCATCAAGACTATAGAATAGAGACGTGCAATGGGTTGGTAAGATGAGCAAATCAAGAGGCTTCAACAGTAATTAATAGAAGCTTAGGTCGAAAAGAATGTAAGTCTTACAAGCAACATTATTGAAAACTGCCTTCATGGTGACTGTTCTGAAATTCAACGAATTTTGCAGCTTCCTCGCAATATGGAAGCATTCTCTGATAAAATTGTTGCAGAACTACTTTTACTCTTTGAGAATGTTAACATTATGCACTAATTAGCAAGGACTTTCAATTAAAAGCCTCCAAATGAAAGGTTGAGTGTGAGTGAAGATTAAAAAACTGCAGCAATATCTTGGATTTAAGTTGTATAGTTCACAAGTTTTGTGCATTAACTACATTTGCGATAACTTAAAGTCAAGCCATTTAATTCATTTTGGTATTGGAAATGGCAAGACCTTAATTTCTATTGCGTTAGCCATTCTTATAGCTCTTAAAACCAAGCTGTCCGTAATCATAATTGGTAAGAATGAGCACTTGGTATATAGGGATTTCAAGAAATTCTAAAAGTTAATTAGTGCAATGGCTCTTAATTCAAACTTTAATTTCATTGCAAAAAGCGCAGGTATTTATTTCTTTACTTAGCCACAACTGAAGAAATAAACGAAGAACCCTAAATTCATGAGTGTGTGGCACGAGAGTATCGTGCTGGTTGATGAGTACGATTGGATTTTATTTGATGGTTCCAGTGAAAAAATTGTAAACTAGCTCAATCTCTTCAAGCAAGCTAAAAGTATTGTTGGTTTTTCAGGCAGCCATCTTACTCAAACCGAATAACAATGCCTTAACTTGGCTTTGTCAAGCACGCCTGTGGTGTTCCCTACACTTGATAAGTTGTTAGGAGACAAGAAAACTTAGCTGCCAGACTTGCTCGTGAACTCAAATCAAGGAGACTATTTGAAAACAATCAAGGAAATCATAAAGGATTAAGTAGGCGAATTCCCCAGTTTTAATTGTTGCCTCTGCAAATTACAGCACTATTGAATAAGGCCTTTAATAGTCAGGCTTTGATTTCACAAGTTTCAGCCACGGCCACGCTGCCGTAATTGAAGCTACTCTTGAAGGCAGGTATTTAATGAAGAATGCAAGCAAGAACTATGGAATTTACTTGTTGAATGAAGCATAGGGTAGGAGGCACAGATATTTAAACGAATGATGAAATCAATCAAAATGGTGGCTCATATTTAATTATCGCTGATGTTTTTACAAAAAGATCTGAAGAATAAATCATTGGTAGGATTGGTAGGCTCAACACCAAAGGTAGATGGCAGAGAGTGTTAAATAAACTAGCTTCGAAAAGTAGTGCAGAGCAGCTGCTCGTAGTGGAGTAAAATGAAGCAGACCTTAATCTTGATCGCAAGTACAATTTGGTATAATCAATTTTGTAAAATCAATAAGAAGCAATGGAAAATTCAATTGAATCAAACTTAGTGCCTCAAGAATAGATAACTGCAGAACTTTCCAATAAGAATGAGGATGATAAGAAGGTACGAGAAATTGTTGAACACCTTATAAGGCTCACTGAGAAATCTTATAACGAAACAATCCATCCAATTGAAGAAGAGAAGAAAGAAAAAGTTGAGGAACTTAAAGAGGCTGTCTCAGTTGAAGAACCAACTGAATAAAGTAAATTGGGTTTTTATTAACCAACTCTCATAGAGGTAATAGAAAAGAAGATGAGTTTAAATCCAGTGCTGCAAAACAAACCGTTTGAAGAGGTATAGAAATTGGTGCACAAGAATTTAAAGCGGTAGCACCATGAGATTACTAAGGCTCAAAGCAGAGAGAGATCCAAAAGTAAAAGTAGTACTACAAGTTCAAAGAGAAGATTAGTGAAAGGATAATAAAAGCTTGACTAAATCAAAGAAAAAAATAAGACTTGAGATCTTTATACTCGTCGCAGTGGCAGAGATAAAACATTCACTTGCACTTATACAGAGCTGCCAGAGAGTGAAGAGACAATTGTAAGATGGTTGAAGGCGGCCTCTAATGAGAGAAGGCACTTTAAAAGCGACATAAATCACAAAAATCCAGAGAGAAAACCAAGATTAAATATGATATTTATCTTAATTTTTTAAAGCAATTCAACAAATTCAAGTTTTTGCTATTAATAGTATATAGAGATTCATGAAGGAATAGAAGCAGCAGCATTCAAAATCTGAAGTTCTCAGCTGCGCAAAGCAAGCTCAATTAGTTGTTATTGAGCATAAACTGGTCTCTCATCTTGCGTAAGTCAAGCAACTCACTTTCCAAATTGTCATGATCTTGTTTCAACTTTTTAGTTTACTGCAAGAATTCCTGCTTATCTTATTTTAAAGCTTTTTCATAATCTTTTACCTCCTCCAATTAATCAAGAGTTCTCTTTCTTTTAGATGAATCCTTTACTAGATTCACAGCCTTACCTCGCTCAGCTACACACGAAATTAAGAGAGAGTAAACTTACTGCTAAAGTTAAGGCATCTGCTGAGAGCGTCCACGAACTCGGGTCTCATTTCTATAACGAGATCTCTGTTTTACTCTAGCTTTTCTCTTTGTTAGAGCATTGCATCATGAATCATCTGGGAGACACCGTCGGTGTCTAGGGTGAAGAGCAAGTCACAGATCCATTATCTTTCTAGATGGACCCAATCTCGTTCATCAGGCAAGTATTACAGCAGTCTTGCAGATCCTCTTGCATAATCAAGAAAGTCTTAAACTGTAAGTCCATCGATTTGAGGCACTGCTGACACTTTGACTGCGTCTCTTCTTACATACTAT
The DNA here is from genome assembly GCA_000711775.1 of Oxytricha trifallax. Taxonomy (NCBI): domain Eukaryota; phylum Ciliophora; class Spirotrichea; order Sporadotrichida; family Oxytrichidae; genus Oxytricha; species Oxytricha trifallax. Next base: position 6,255 of record ARYC01013210.1, read on the forward strand.
AATAACAGTTACAGGGGTAAATTAATCGTTACTTCTTTCTCTGCTCTTATGATTTACTTAAGGAAATAAATGTTGGTGGAGTCCGCTTTGGGTAAGAAAGCGTGGCAGTCTTGAGCAAGAAAGTTGTATAGCTCTTTCTTACTTTTGCATTTCTGGGCGAGTTCTTGAACATTGATACCAGTAAGTAATCCTTGGTTCATTAAAATTTAAAAGTTAGGTGCCTTTCACCATTTTTTATAGGTCAATTTCGATTCAGGAAGACACTACCGTTACTAAAACTAGAGAGTGCTTTTCATGATAATGAAATCTTACCAGCACAGTCCAATTTCCGCTAGCGGAATTCCTACCAGCACCAAGAGAATTCATTATTATTAAATTTAGGAATCCGTCTATGGAATCATTTTCTTAAAAACGACAGTCAAGACTCTCAGAATTCTTCAAGTTGGAAGATAAAGATTATGATGGTAATAGTTCAAGTGAAGAGCAGAGCTCTTCCAGTGGTTCAGAAGATTTTCAAAATCATGCAGAATACTTAACAACTAACATGTTTTACCAGAGAAACATAACTCTTGCAGATGTGAATATAGAAGAAGTAAGTGAAAAGGATATGATTTCACTATTTAATGAGATTCGTAATGAAATTTCAGAGTTTGAAATCGATGGATTTATCATAGATCCCAAAGAAAAGTATAGAGAAAGTATTAAAAAAGGAGCTAAAGAATCATACTTAATGATAATTAAATTAAGACTCTTGGTTAGCTAGTGTTAAAGCTTTACACTGAGTATAAGCAATCAGATTTAGAACCCTAGAGTTTGATGGAACGTGGTTAAGATTTCGACTTAAAAGCTCGTGAAGCCAAAGTTATTGAGAATCATAAAGTAAAAGATTAAATTCCAATTTTTGGTTAGCACACACAATTGAATGCAATAGTTCCTTGTAGACTGCAAAAGTAGTTAAGAAAGGAGAAATAATTGTAAGAGAAGGAACTTAAACTTGCAGAGGAGTCACTTAGATTAAGAGTTAACAGAAAAGTTAACTTTCCTCTAAATAATGGATAGACTTGGTATATCATACTATAAATTAAGAAGGTACTTAAAAAGCCCAATCAAGAAAGCTTAATTTTGGAATCTTAAATAAATTAATAGAGGCAAGAATAAGAAACTGCATAGCAGAGCACGCACTCATATCGTGAATATGTTAATGTTTAACACTTAACCAGTGCAGGTTTCTGATATACATCACAGTTTACAGAAGAATATTTAGTTAAGGTGTAGCAAGTAAATGATAAGAAGATTTTTGAAGAATGAATTAATGATGACTTATAAATAAATCAAGTAAATTTCAACCCTACACAATAGCAATAGTAGTAAGTTATAAAGATAGTATGCATCTCAATAATTCGTGGAACACTTAAGTAAGGGTAGGAGAATAATAAATATTGATGAATCAACTCTTAACTAAACAGATTAAAGACACAGAGGTTGGACTGCCCCTTATGTAAAAAATAGAGTTACAAATTCACAAGACTAAAATAAATGAATTTAATTATTGGAGTTGCAAGTACAGGAGAGCTGTACTATACAGTTAATCATGTAAGAACTAACTAGCACTCATTTATGTACTTCCTATGTAAACTAGTTAATGTATTGGATTCAGTTGACACTAGTTGGAGAGAAAATACTTTAATTCTACTTGATAATGCACCTTACCACAGATCACAAAGTATTATGAATAAGTACCTGGATTTGGCTTTGCCAATAATGTGTTTAGGGCCTTATCACTATAGAATCGCACCTGTTGGATTGATGTACTCTTGGATAAAAAATCGAGACTTGAACCCTCTGAATACCAGGGCGTAATCAAAGTAAGTCGCTTGGAGTTCACCTTTTTAGGGCTACTGGGCAGCATTCATGAAAGAGCTGGGCATGAATATTAGCAGGATCAACTAGAACTTGGTGAGGCGCTGTTTTTATCACGTGTTGACAGCGGCCTTGGAATCGATTTCGCTAAAAGATTTGTGAGCTAGGCGAAAGTGCGAGGTTAATAAGCGGGGCTTGCTAGCAAGAGTGGCCTTATTTAATTCGATTTTTGCGAGTATTAGAAATTATTAAGGAGAGCTTTTTAAGTTGAATTAAGAACAGTTAATTGAATTTGAAATGAAATCTGCAAGGCTCTTACATTTAATTTATCTCGAATTTCTTGATAATTATTCACGATTTTTATAGGTTGGAATTCGCCATTTTGAAAAGTAGGTACCTTCAAAATGAGAGCAGTTAAGTTAAAATGGCGATTTTTGAGAACTAGGGCTTATAAAAATTAAGGGCTTGGGCTTTAAACTGTGTAAGTTAAATTGCACAAAAATAGAAAGTTGGAATTTTAAAAGTAAGGAAAATAGAGCGATTTTCACAATAATTATATATAAGAAAGCAAATTAATTAAGAAGTCATAATTAGCAAATGGGGAACTTTGCGAATTTTTCTTATTGAAATCCTTAATTTAATATTCTCTAAATTTTATGCTTTAACTTTGCATTTTTTATCATTTTGCCTTGAAAAGTGGCCGAAATTAGCAAGAAATGCGTTTTTACAATTCATTTTCTTGAAAAATGGGTGAAAAGTGAAAAAAATCAGTCCTTTAAATATTGGGGAAATGCGAAGCTATTTAAGAGAGACGCAAATTATAATTATTTATAATATTTACAAACAACCAAAACTTTTTCTCAACCTTATTTTCGTTTTTTTAAACAATTTTATCCAGCATGAATTAATACAATTCAAATTCATCTTATGGCAGTTAGGAGAATATCTCCGATGCAATCCAAAATTCGAGATAATAAATCTCATAAATTATAAACTTTGTAGGAGCTGGTTCCTAATAAAACTAAAATTAAGGCAATAATTCATTGCAAAACTTCAATAACCAGCCAAATTAATTCTAGTAGAATCTTCCTAGAAATTAATAACAAAATCCTTTGTTAGTTTTAAATCCTCCAAGCTAAAGTTTTTTACCTTAATAGATGCAGCAAATGCAAAATCAACAAAATCAAGGTTAAAATTAACCAGTAAATTATGACCCTAAAAGGGTATTAGAAATAAATCTAAAACATTTTAAATTTGATGGTATATTGACCCAAAAAGTGAGCATTCAATCACTTAAAATTCTTTTATTTCCACTGTAATTGCCAGATTTGCGCCTTCTTTTTTAAAAGAGAACTGTGATGACTATACTTTGTCAAGAATTTAGGGTCCTCTTTATAAGGAAAACACAAAAAGTAGCTTGAACATTTCAAGTTTAAATTGCAAAGGTGAATTCGACAACCTTTAAGAGAAATTTCCACTTTTAATAGTTCAGTAATTCAATGCACTTAATTAAGTTATGGGTAAACCTGTTATTATAAGCCACGAAGAAATTCTTCAACATTTGCTTATTTTTTATGAAGAGACTAAAATTATTGAAGATATTTACACCTACAATCATTATATGGACTTGAAAATTTTTATGGAGTATTAACTGACAAATCTTTTAAGCATTACAGCCTTACTTGTATTGACAAATTTTCAAAGTATGAATTTTAAACTGAAAATAGATTCGATATGGAATAACTGCAACTCTTACCAATTATGGGAAAACCCCAATCATTATGTAAGTTTTAAATCGTACTGAAAAAGCATTCATTGTATTCAAGAAAATTCAATAAATTTGGTATGTTTATCTTGATAATGAAAATATGTGTGCTATTAACACTTAAGTTCCCCAAGCTTATTAAATGGACAAAAATAAAATAGTTTCAATTGGAGAACCCGCATTAATTTAGGACTTCCTTGGACTTGATCATAAAATCTACACTATTTAATCTAATTTCTAGGGAATTAATTAAGACAAAATTCGTATTGCAAACATTATTAGGAACTTTAACTAGAAAATCGATTACTAAACTTCACTCGTAAAATGGGATTAATTCCTTGAGCATTCAGTGGAGTGCTCAACAACTTATGGACTCTAGTACAAAGTGCAAAAATATCCAACTCTAAACATTAGCCTTGCCAATTATATAAAAAGTGCCTCTCTCGAAAATCATGTCTAATGCAAACCTAGTGGCTCTCAAATTCCAGAAAAATAAGCCAAGAAAAAATCAACAAAATCTAAAAATATTCATAAAGACAAGAAGTCAAGAAAATCCAGAAAATCCAAGAATTAGTCTAAGAGAAAATCAAAAGCCAAAAAACACTCAAGTTCAGATTCCGAATAAGATAGTGACACCCATTCAGCTACAGAATAAAACAGTGACTCATATTGAAAGCTGAAAGCTTAATTAATTAATTATAATTAATAAATTTAAATAAATTCAACAAATTCATCATCATCATCATCATCATCATCTTCATCATATTAATCTTATTATTCTTAATTTTCAAAAACTCTAACAATTTATTAAAATATTTTCAGGTTTTAAATCTCTATGTATAATTTTCAGAATAAACGATAAGTACATTGTTAAAGAGTTAAATTAATAATAAATTAATAATTAATTATAAAATTATAAAAAAAGAGGCAGCATTCAAGCCTACACACTTAAAAGAACAATTTACAGGGGAAACATAATAATGATAATAATAAAGTCAAGCTGGCAGTGATAAGGGGTTTTGGGGTTTATTTGAGAAGTAAAAATAATTATAATAATTAAATACGGGAAATATATACGGGGAAATGGCATTTTCGGCATTTTAAATATTCAGAATTAAGTCTCAAGGGAATTATAATAACTAGGGGATTGAGAAACTAAAATTATAATAATTAAAATAAATGAAATCAACTCTGCAAATAAATGCAATTAAATTTAAATCCTTGGATACTCACATTTTGTACAGACATAGACTCTAAATGCTAGAGAAATAAATCAAAAATATTTTTGAAAATATAATACACAGAGACATTAAGCCTGATAATATTTTTACTATACAAATGCACTTTCGAAAAATTATTCACAGAGACATTAAACCAGAAAATATCAATTCAACTCTGACAGTTTTTTTAATATAAATAATAACAAAATCAAAAATAATAATTAAGATGAAGATGAAGAAGATGAAGAGGAAGACCACTAATTATTTATTTTAATTTAATTTCTTTAAAAAATTTATATATTTACCCTTGTTTGCATATTGCCTTATATTAGACTTTCATTTTAATTTAATAATTAATTTAATTTATTCTAAATATTCAAATATGCCTCATTTTTTCCACATTTTTAATTCAGTAATTAAAAAAGATTTCGGCGACCACATTTCCGATTTTCATTTTGATTTTTTAATTCTTGCTCTACGATTTTCGCTCGATTTAATTCTGCAAAAATCAAGGGCAAAAAATAAACGCGGTTTTCTGAGAAATTCCAAAATTCGGGAGGTCATGTCCGTCTACTACAAAGTACTTTAATTTTATAATCCTCGTTATTTCGTATTAAACACATTTAATTAAATTCGTTTACGCACTTATCAAATTCTTATGCACATATGTATTGGGGTTTAGTCATTTTCAAAAGTTATAGGGGGGTCATTTTGTCCATTTTTGGGTTTTCAAATATTTGTCCAGGGCCGAACACTTCCCCGGCAAAATACAAATTGCAATTTATTTTTCCCAAAAACACCCGAATATAATGATTCTGGTCATTTAGACCTCGCTGAACACGAATATAAAATCAGAATTGATAAATCTTCAAAACGCGCAAAGATAAAAGAAAAATAAGCAATTTTCTTATATAACCCTTTGCTCTTAATTTTTGGGGTTTTGATGACCTCAAAAGATGGTCAGGGAAATTCAAGAGATAACCTGGAATTAAGCAAATCCACTAAATTTAGGCTCCTGAGAAAGAGTGCGACACTGGAACACCAGATATATAGTCATTTTCAAAAGTTATAGGGGGGTCATTTTGTCCATTTTTGGGTTTTCAAAAATTTGTCCAGGGCCGAACCTTCCCCGGCAAAACACAAATTGCAATTTATATTTCCCAAAAACACCCGAAAATAACGATTCTGGTCATTTAGACCTCGCTAAACACGAATATAAAATCAGAATTGATAAATCTTCAAAACGCGCAAAGATAAAAGAAAAATAAGCAATTTTCTTATATAACCCTTTGCTCATAATTTTTGGGGTTTTGAGGACCTCAAAAGATGGTCAGGGAAATTCAAGAGATAACCTGGAATTAAGCAAATCCACTAAATTTAGGCTCCTGAAAAAGAGTGCGACACTGGAACACCAGATATATAGTCATTTTCAAAAGTTATAGGGGGGTCATTTTGTCCATTTTTGGGTTTTCAAAATTTGTCCAGGGCCGAACCCTTCCCCGGCAAAATACAACTTGCAATATATATTTCCCAAAAACACCCGAATATAATGATTCTGGTCATTTAGACCTCGCTGAAAACGAATATAAAATCAGAATTGATAAATCTTTAAAACGCGCAAAGATATAAGCAAAATAAGCAATTTTCAGCAATTTTCTTATATAAACCCTTAGCCCTATATTTTTTGGTTTTTGGGGACCTCAAATGATGGTCACGGAAATTCATGAGATGACCTGGGATTAAGCAAATCCACTAAATTTTGGCTTCTGAGCAAGAGTGTGACACTGGAACACCAGATATATAGTCATTTTCAAAAGTTATAGGGGGGTCATTTTGTCCATTTTTGGGTTTTCAAAAATTTGTCCAGGGCCGAACCCTTCCCCGGCAAAATACAACTTGCAATTTATATTTCCCAAAAACACCCGAACATAATGATTCTGGTCATTAAGACCTCGTTGAACACGAATATAAAATCAGAATTGATAAATCTTCAAAACAAGCAAAGATATAAGCAAAATAAGAAATTTTCAGCAATTTTCTTATATAACCCTTAGCTCTTCATTTTTGGGGTTTTGAGGGGACCTCAAAAGATGGTCAGGGAAATTCAAGAGATAACCTGGAATTAAGCAAATCCACTAAATTTGGGCTCCTGAGCAAGAGTGTGACACTGGAACACCAGATATATAGTCATTTTCAAAAGTTATAGGGGGTCATTTTGTCCATTTTTGGGTTTTCAAAAATTTGTCCAGGACCGAACCCTTCCCCGGCAAAATACAATTTGCAATTTATATTTCCCAAAAACACCCGAATATAATGATTCTGGTCATTTAGACCTCGCTGAACACGAATATAAAATCAGAATTGATAAATCTTCAAAACGCGCAAAGATAAAAGAAAAATAAGCAATTTTCTTATATAACCCTTTGCTCTTAATTTTTGGGGTTTTGATGACCTCAAAAGATGGTCAGGGAAATTCAAGAGATAACCTGGAATTAAGCAAATCCACTAAATTTAGGCTCCTGAGAAAGAGTGCGACACTGGAACACCAGATATATAGTCATTTTCAAAAGTTATAGGGGGGTCATTTTGTCCATTTTTGGGTTTTCAAAAATTTGTCCAGGACCGAACCCTTCCCCGGCAAAATACAATTTGCAATTTATATTTCCCAAAAACACCCGAATATAATGATTCTGGTCATTTAGACCTCGCTGAACACGAATATAAAATCAGAATTGATAAATCTTCAAAACGCGCAAAGATATAAGCAAAATTAGCAATTTACTTATATAACCCTTAGCTCATTATTTTTGGGGTTTTGAGGACCTCAAAAGATGGTCAGGGAAATTCAAGAGATAACCTGGAATTAAGCAAATTCACTAAAATTGGGCTCCTGAGCAAGAGTGCGACACTGGAACACCAGATATATAGTCATTTTAAAAAGTTATAGGGGGTTCATTTTGTCCATTTTTGGGTTTTCAAAAATTTGTCCAGGACCGAACCCTTCCCCGGCAAAATACAATTTGCAATTTATATTTCCCAAAAACACCCGAATATAATGATTCTGGTCATTTAGACCTCGCTGAACACGAATATAAAATCAGAATTGATAAATCTTCAAAACGCGCAAAGATAAAAGAAAAATAAGCAATTTTCTTATATAACCCTTTGCTCTTAATTTTTGGGGTTTTGATGACCTCAAAAGATGGTCAGGGAAATTCAAGAGATAACCTGGAATTAAGCAAATCCACTAAATTTAGGCTCCTGAGAAAGAGTGCGACACTGGAACACCAGATATATAGTCATTTTCAAAAGTTATAGGGGGGTCATTTTGTCCATTTTTGGGTTTTTCAAAATTTTTCCAGGGCCGAACCCTTCCCCGGCAAAATACAACTTGCAATTTATATTTCCCAAAAACACCCGAATATAATGATTCTGGTCATTAGACCTCGCTGAACACGAATATAAAATCAGAATTGATAAATCTTCAAAACGCGCAAAGATATAAGCAAAATAAGCAATTTTCAGCAATTTACTTATATAACCCTTAGCTCTTCATTTTTGGGGTTTTGTGGACCTCAAAAGATGGTCAGGGAAATTCAAGAGATAACCTGGAATTAAGCAAATCCACTAAATTTTGGCTCCTGAACTAGAGTGCAACACTGGAACACCAGATATATAGTCATTTTCAAAAGTTATAGGGGGTCATTTTGTCCATTTTTGGGTTTTCAAAAATTTGTCCAGGACCGAACCCTTCCCCGGCAAAATACAATTTGCAATTTATATTTCCCAAAAACACCCGAATATAATGATTCTGGTCATTTAGACCTCGCTGAACACGAATATAAAATCAGAATTGATAAATCTTCAAAACGCGCAAAGATAAAAGAAAAATAAGCAATTTTCTTATATAACCCTTTGCTCTTAATTTTTGGGGTTTTGATGACCTCAAAAGATGGTCAGGGAAATTCAAGAGATAACCTGGAATTAAGCAAATCCACTAAATTTAGGCTCCTGAGAAAGAGTGCGACACTGGAACACCAGATATATAGTCATTTTCAAAAGTTATAGGGGGGTCATTTTGTCCATTTTTGGGTTTTCAAAAATTTGTCCAGGGCCGAACCTTTCCCCGGCAAAATACAACTTGCAATATATATTACCCAAAAACACCCGAATATAATGATTCTGGTCATTTAGACCTCGCTGAACACGAATATAAAATCATAATTGATAAATCTTCAAAACGCGCAAAGTTATAAGCAAAATAAGCAATTTTCAGCAATTTTCTTATATAACCCTTAGCTCTTCATTTTTGGGGTTTTGAGGACCTCAAAAGATGGTCAGGGAAATTCAAGAGATAACCTGGAATTAAGCAAATCCACTAAATTTGGGCTCCTGAACAAGAGTGCGACACTGGAACACCAGATATATAGTCATTTTCAAAAGTTATAGGGGGGTCATTTTGTCCATTTTTGGGTTTTCAAAATTTTTCCAGGGCCGAACCCTTCCCCGGCAAAATACAACTTGCAATTTATATTTCCCAAAAACACCCGAATATAATGATTCTGGTCATTTAGACCTCGCTGAACACGAATATAAAATCAGAATTGATAAATCTTCAAAACACGCAAAGATATAAGCAAAATAAGCAATTTTCAGCAATTTTCTTATATAACCCTTAGCTCATCATTTTTGGGGTTTTGAGGACCTCAAAAGATGGTCAGGGAAATTCAAGAGATAACCTGGAATTAAGCAAATCCACTAAATTTGGGCTCCTGAACAAGAGTGCGACACTGGAACACCAGATATATAGTCATTTTCAAAAGTTATAGGGGGGTCATTTTGTCCATTTTTGGGTTTTCAAAATTTTTCCAGGGCCGAACCCTTCCCCGGCAAAATACAACTTGCAATTTATATTTCCCAAAAACACCCGAATATAATGATTCTGGTCATTAAGACCTCGTTGAACACGAATATAAAATCAGAATTGATAAATCTTCAAAACAAGCAAAGATATAAGCAAAATAAGAAATTTTCAGCAATTTTCTTATATAACCCTTAGCTCTTCATTTTTGGGGTTTTGAGGACCTCAAAAGATGGTCAGGGAAATTCAAGAGATAACCTGGAATTAAGAAAATCCACTAAATTTGGGCTCCTGAACTAGAGTGCTAAACTGGAACACCAGATATATAGTCATTTTCAAAAGTTATAGGGGGGTCATTTTGTCCATTTTTGGGTTTTCAAAAATTTGTCCAGGGCCGAACCCTTCCCCGGCAAAATACAATTTGCAATTTATATTTCCCAAAAACTCCCGAATATAATGATTCTGGTCATTTAGACCTCGCTGAACACGAATATAAAATCAGAATTGATAAATCTTCAAAACACGCAAAGATATAAGCAAAATAAGCAATTTTCAGCAATTTTCTTATATAACCCTTAGCTCATCATTTTTGGGGTTTTGAGGACCTCAAAAGATGGTCAGGGAAATTCAAGAGATAACCTGGAATTAAGCAAATCCACTAAATTTGGGCTCCTGAACAAGAGTGCGACACTGGAACACCAGATATATAGTCATTTTCAAAAGTTATAGGGGGGTCATTTTGTCCATTTTTGGGTTTTCAAAATTTTTCCAGGGCCGAACCCTTCCCCGGCAAAATACAACTTGCAATTTATATTTCCCAAAAACACCCGAATATAATGATTCTGGTCATTTAGACCTCGCTGAACACGAATATAAAATCAGAATTGATAAATCTTCAAAACGCGCAAAGATAAAAGAAAAATAAGCAATTTTCTTATATAACCCTTTGCTCTTAATTTTTGGGGTTTTGATGACCTCAAAAGATGGTCAGGGAAATTCAAGAGATAACCTGGAATTAAGCAAATCCACTAAATTTAGGCTCCTGAGAAAGAGTGCGACACTGGAACACCAGATATATAGTCATTTTCAAAAGTTATAGGGGGGTCATTTTGTCCATTTTTGGGTTTTCAAAAATTTGTCCAGGGCCGAACCCTTCCCCGGCAAAATACAACTTGCAATTTATATTTCCCAAAAACACCCGAACATAATGATTCTGGTCATTAAGACCTCGTTGAACACGAATATAAAATCAGAATTGATAAATCTTCAAAACAAGCAAAGATATAAGCAAAATAAGAAATTTTCAGCAATTTTCTTATATAACCCTTAGCTCTTCATTTTTGGGGTTTTGAGACCTCAAAAGATGGTCAGGGAAATTCAAGAGATAACCTGGAATTAAGCAAATCCACTAAATTTGGGCTCCTGAACAAGAGTGCGACACTGGAACACCAGATATATAGTCATTTTCAAAAGTTATAGGGGGGTCATTTTGTCCATTTTTGGGTTTTCAAAATTTTTCCAGGGCCGAACCCTTCCCCGGCAAAATACAACTTGCAATTTATATTTCCCAAAAACACCCGAATATAATGATTCTGGTCATTTAGACCTCGCTGAACACGAATATAAAATCAGAATTGATTTATCTTCAATACGCGCAAGTCTGCTTTTCATTACCCTTTGCTCTTCATTTTTGGGGTTTTGAGGACCTCAAAAGATGGTCAGGGAAATTCAAGAGATAACCTGGAATTAAGAAAATCCACTAAATTTGGGCTCCTGAACTAGAGTGCTACACTGGAACACCAGATATATAGTCATTTTCAAAAGTTATAGGGGGTCATTTTGTCCATTTTTGGGTTTTCAAAAATTTGTCCAGGACCGAACCCTTCCCCGGCAAAATACAATTTGCAATTTATATTTCCCAAAAACACCCGAATATAATGATTCTGGTCATTTAGACCTCGCTGAACACGAATATAAAATCAGAATTGATAAATCTTCAAAACGCGCAAAGATAAAAGAAAAATAAGCAATTTTCTTATATAACCCTTTGCTCTTAATTTTTGGGGTTTTGATGACCTCAAAAGATGGTCAGGGAAATTCAAGAGATAACCTGGAATTAAGCAAATCCACTAAATTTAGGCTCCTGAGAAAGAGTGCGACACTGGAACACCAGATATATAGTCATTTTCAAAAGTTATAGGGGGGTCATTTTGTCCATTTTTGGGTTTTCAAAATTTTTCCAGGGCCGAACCCTTCCCCGGCAAAATACAACTTGCAATTTATATTTCCCAAAAACACCCGAATATAATGATTCTGGTCATTTAGACCTCGCTGAACACGAATATAAAATCAGAATTGATAAATCTTCAAAACGCGCAAAGATAAAAGAAAAATAAGCAATTTTCTTATATAACCCTTTGCTCTTAATTTTTGGGGTTTTGATGACCTCAAAAGATGGTCAGGGAAATTCAAGAGATAACCTGGAATTAAGCAAATCCACTAAATTTAGGCTCCTGAGAAAGAGTGCGACACTGGAACACCAGATATATAGTCATTTTCAAAAGTTATAGGGGGGTCATTTTGTCCATTTTTGGGTTTTTCAAATATTTGTCCAGGGCCGAACACTTCCCCGGCAAAATACAAATTGCAATTTATTTTTCCCAAAAACACCCGAATATAATGATTCTGGTCATTTAGACCTCGCTAAACACGAATATAAAATCAGAATTGATAAATCTTCAAAAC
>ARYC01013211.1:0-13009 GCA_000711775.1 Oxytricha trifallax
ACAGAGATAGTCAATATGGACCTGTGAGAACTTTTATTTTCTTGCAGGATGTTTTCAAGAGCCTGAGTTATAATGTTAAACAGCTAACAAGCTATGATACCTAACGGTTGGGGCACTCTTGTGTAGGAGTCTTGCAATGGCTGTATAATTCAACACTGGTTTGACTTAGTCTATATTAATACGTTTACCATACCTAAGCTTAAGCAGTAAATCTAAATATTACTCATCATAAATAGACCCTAAATTTCGCTAATTTCTATTTCTCATTTTGAAAATTGGCCTATTCTCTACTAACCCCAATAAGACCCCAACTATACCCTACAAATCAAAGCACTTATAAACCTCACTAAGGGGTTTTGGGGTTTTGAATGTCTAATATGTTTCATAAATTCTATACAATATAGGAATAGAGGCATGTTTCTATTAGTTAAAAAAATATAATTTAGAAATATATTAGATTTCTAATTAAAATGATTATTTTATGTAGCAAAATATAATGTTGATTAATATTGATTTAAATGTTATTAAAAAGTCTAAAAAAATTTTGAGAATAAAAATGGAAAATTAATTTAAATTAATTATTTAATAAATCAAAATAGTGGCAGTTAAAGTTGATTAATTTTTAAAATTTTGGTGTTACTCGATTGAGAATTCAAATTTTGTTGGACTTAACAATATGACAGATCTATTTTATTGTATCTCTTGCTAAATACTTCAAATACTTATTAGATTTCAAGCGTTTAATTCAAGTCAAGTTTACCAGCTTTAGGACGGGATAAAATAGTTCTGTCAATTGTAACGTTCATCTAACTATGAGTTCTCAATAGAATAACAACAATATATTTTAAATTTACCAACTTTAAATGCCAATCTTTATATTTAATTAATAATTAATTTAATTTTATTTACTAGTTTAAATTTATTTCTACTTAATAAAATTTTAATTTACTTTTATCACACATATAAACTTATAATTTAATTAATTTTTTTTTTATTTTCATTGACATTATATATATATTTTTCTTCTAATCTTTATATATATAATTTTATTTCATTTTTAAATTTAAATCAAATACTTTATAAACAGTAGCAAGCTTTGCAAGTTTTAGAATAAGAAATTATTTTAAAAAGTTTGATAGAGATGTACTAGTCTAATAATTCTATAAAAGATACTAGAGGAATATATGGTGTTTATAATATTTTTAGAATATTAAGAAATCATTTTGTTCAAGTAAGTGAATATAGATTACTGTATTAATTAAATTTTGGGTAATGGCCCCTTTGCGGGGGGAGATAAAATTTATCTCAAAGTTTTATAATATCATTTAAATGATAAAACATTAAAATCACATATTAAAACGGAATAATTAAATCTTTGAGCACACTCATAATCTATCTATGTAGTGTAAACATTTATTATATAGTTCTACTCTACATTAATTTGTAAAATAAAAATATATTTAAGTTGGTAAACAATTATGCAATGTTTAATTTTAAATGAATCTTATGAAAAAATAAAAATATTTTCTGGCTAATTTTACTTAAATATATTTTTATTTTACAAATTAATGTAGAGTAGAACTATATAATAAATGTTTACACTACATAGATAGATTATGAGTGTGCTCAAAGATTTAATTATTCCGTTTTAATATGTGATTTTAATGTTTTATCTTTTAAATGATATTATAAAACTTTGAGAAAAATTTTATCTCCCCCCGCAAAGGGGCCATTACCCAAATTTTTTAGACTGAGTAAGAAGAAAAATTCATTGAGTTGGTGGAAAAATATGGATTTCCTTAATATTTATGTCAATTAATATCTTTAAAATAAACATATAAAGGATTGATTTATATCGATTATTAGAAATGTAATGTATATATTATTTCAATTAATATATGAACGATTATTTAATACTAGCTAATATTGTAAAATTTCATCAAAAACATTATTTTTATTTATTAGATTTAATGCTAGCATAATTATTCACCTGAAGTTTAATCAGTAATTGACATGATTTTAGAGGATTTTTTTGGAGAAGTTTATGAAGAATAATAAGAATAGAAGAATTAACAATTTTAAGATATATAATATCATGAGTTCAACAATGAAATATTTTAGTTCTGATTTTCTATTATTCATTAATATTTCTTACTTTAATTAACTTAGAAAAATGCTTGTGATTTTAATACTTAATTGCAAGAATCATTATATCGGGTGAGTTAACTAGTAAAATCAAAATCTTTAAGATTAATCAAGTTTTAGCATGAAATTTATGACTGGGGCTTTATTTACCAATACAAATATTTAAATTATAATCCTTTTTGGGGCTTGCAAATTTTCTTATTCTTTTTTTTTTGAAGTAATTAAAATGCTATTACCAAATAAGTTTTAAGCTATTTAATCATAGAAGAACTGATCATATCTTATAATAAAAAATAATTTATTATAAAGAAATGATAAGTCTAATTAAATTAATAATATTAATAATATGCAAATGATATTAATAATAATAATAATAATAATAATAATAATAATAATATGATCACATTGAGGTCTCTGGGGACCCCCGATCAAAGTTGATTTAAATGCAAATAAGGGACAAGCCCTATTAGTTAATTGGAGATTCTCTCCTGTATACTGAGTCTTTCATCTTCTTCTGTAGTTTCTTCTTTTTCCCCCTTTGGGTTTTTCTCTGCCCTTGCCTCCTCTTCTGTTGTTTCTTCTTTTCTTGCCTCCTCTTTTGAGTCCACTATGGAGAATTTAGACTGTTTCTCCCAAGTCTTTGAATTTGAAGTAGGAATCGAAGTGTTTAACGTTCACTGAGAGCTTGAGTTTTTTGGTAGCCAAAAGTTCTTTGCATCTCGTAGTGATAAATTGTGTAAAATCACTCTTTAGGAAGTAGGTGTGCTTTTGGAGGCATTTGATGTAGATTTCGATTTAGTTCTTGTGGTCGTGATTTTTCTGATGAAATTGAAACGCAGCTGCGTTCATTAGCTGCGACATTCTTCATGATGATGAGTAAAATGTGTTTGTAGTAGTCAAGAACTGTCTACGAGGTTTCCTCCATTGCTCCCATTACCTTTTATATGTCATCCTTTAGGGCACCATCATCTTTGTCGAACTATGTTTTGAGTGTAGCTTTAGAAATGTCTGAGAACATAGCTTCGGTTACCCTGGCTAAGAGTTTCATTTAGTCATAGACTGTTGTGTTAATGGAGTTGAGCCAGATTGAGATACAAGACTCTCTAGTGTCGAACCTTTGAATGAGTTCAGCTTTAGTAATAGTCTACATATTTAGGACTGGTTAACTTATTAATTATATGTTTAATTAATATCGTTACTATTTAATAGTAATTATTAAGGCTAGTCCTTTAATTATTAATCGCCTATTAAGTACCCCCTTCTACCGATGACGTATTTGACGTTTGCATCTTCGCAAATTTTTCGGCAGTGATTTCTTAGTCCTTCTGAGAATTCTGACTAGGAATCTATGTAGTAAGTATGTTGGCTGGAGTCATCTTTTTCCGATTGAGCCTTGTCGTACATGTCGTACTCGATTTGCTATTCAGCTGAGCTCCAGTCTTCTTCATCTTCAGAGTTTAAGACTTTCTTTGTTATGAGTCTACTGTTTCTGTTAGTGTCATTTAGGTTGTTTTCATACTCTCTGTATTGTTTCTCGAATTCTTCTAGCTCCTTTTGGTGCTAGGCATCCCTGATTACATATCTGTCAGGGATTCCTGAGGGTGTTGGTGTTTTTGGCTCTGTTTGAAGTGGGGGTGGGGCTGCTACTGTTGACTCTTTACTGGATTTTTCTTCGGGTTTAGACTAGGGTCTGATAAATTTGTTGTTAATTGCTACTAGTCTTAACATTTGAAAAAGTTATTGGGTCCAAAGTTGTACTTGGTCATATTTGTTCTCCGTGACGTATTAGAGTTTGTTCAGGTGTATTTAGTACTAGTTGAGTGTATTGTAGCCTTTCCTGATGAGTTTTCTTGAGATAAAAGTGAGAATCTCTAGAATGTGTAAGCCCCATTGGTTTTGTTTGTTTTTAAGATATCAATCGTGTATTGTGCTAGGTGTTACATTTGGTTGTTTTCAATGTCACCTTATATGATATCTCGTTAAGTTTTGTTCAGTATACCCATTCTGTGTTTCTTATTTAATAATATTAAATTAATAGAGTTTCTTAAATTTTATCTTGATATTTTAGCTTATTTATCTTTATGGATTTTTAAAAGGGGTATCTGTATAAATTATTATGCAGGGTTTGTTTTCTTTCTTTTTTCTCCATACCTAAAATTATAAAGTATTAAATAACCCTGTATTTTGTTTAAAAAATAAAAATTCCCTTTTTTAAAGTTTATTTATAATCAAATAAAACTGTAAAATTTTCCCATTTTGTCTTATTACCATTTCAATCATAATGAATTTTAAAAGAAATTATCTCTCAATTATATATTATGTAATTAACTTAAAAGAGAGAAATTCTTGCTTTATTTAGTTATTTAGTTCTATCTTTAGTTATGAAATTCAATATTATTAATTTAAACATTTTTGATCTTTTCACATTTAATAGAGTTAGTTTAAGGTTTATTGATATATAGAATTATTATTAATATTTAGAAATTAAACTTCTTGTATATTAATTAACTTAAAGTAATTAATATACATATTAAGAAAATTTATTCATTAATTTTATCTTCTTCATTTCTACATTAAAAAATTTGGAATTTCATATAGAATGAATCGTAAAATAAAAAAAATAAAATTAACTATAAAGTATTAGTATATGAATTAATGAAATATAAAAAATTATTTTAAAATATTGATATAAATTATTTCAAAGTTAAGTAAAATGTAAAATTTTATATTATTATTTTAATTAAAAAAATTGAGGATACTCTATTCCATCATAATTATTATATTTATAAATATATTTCAGGAATATTTGAGATAAAATTATTTACTAAATTAATAGTCTTACGAAAACAATTATTTTTAATATGACAATATTTATTTTAAGAAAGTTAATTTAAAAAAAATAATATTTGAAATATTTAAGTTTCATAATTTCCAAATTGAGTGAATCAGCATTTGAACATATTTTAAATGATGATTTTTTGTACTAAAAATAAATTATTAAAATCTATAATTTATATTTATGTTTAATTCCAAGAATAAATAATTAATAAATGGAGAACTATAATTTGCAAACTTCTGAGGAATTGAAGAATTCGTAAGATTGTCAACAAAGATCTTATATAAATAAACTTATACTATTGCCTTAATAAAATAATCCATATAATTTATTTCATTCTTGAATCTTTAAGCATTGCATTTGTAAATAATATATATTGATAAAATTTTGTTGGAGAATATTAAATATTTGATTTCTAACTTTTAATATAATATATAAACTCTGCAAATGATAACTTAATTTATAGGGAAGAAATATCAAATAAAATAGTTGCCTCTTAAAATGATACATACGACACTAAGATTATAAATACTCTCGATGAAAATAAAATAATTTTTGAGAAAATAGATGAATTTATACAAAAAAACTAGATAAATGTCTTAGAAAACGATGGCTTTATTGTAAATAAAAGTATGTTGAAATTAGTGAAAAAGAAAATCAAATACAAAAACAAAACCCATTAGCTAAATATATATAGGAGAGATACTTTTTATACACAAGCTTAATTACTATATTAGGCAATTTAGCATGCGAACTTTAAGAGGATAGCAGGATAACTAAGAGTGGAGGCATTGAGAGTATTGGCAAAAGAGATGTCATGATATTCCTACTAGTGCTATAGTTGCTCTGCTTAGACTGCAAGCCCTCATGCGGTTTATGGCCAAGCTATCATTCCCTATTGTTTGCCTGGCATTTTCAGTTGGGTCTTCGCTCCTGATCGTGGCTCTTCAACATGTACCACATTCTACACTTAAGGATCTCGATGTCAGAATGTTGACACTTTTGTCAAAATGTTGACAGATAGGCAGCTGCTCAAAAGGATATTCTTAAAGATGAAGCTACTAGGGACTCCTTAGCTTTATCAGCGGGGTGGAATAGCAGAGCCTCAGCATCAGTTTGCCGTTCTGCATCTGCTCTCGAGCCTACAGCAGGGGTTTAATGGGCTACCTCAGAAAATGGTCAAAATACTTACATTGGGAACTCAGGCATTTGTGGACTTTCGGTTTTGCCGACGAAGTAAAGGGCGAACCTTCGAATGGGGGGTGGCCAGTGCTACCACGCGATTCACCATGCAAAGACGCAGGGAGATGGAGTCTCCGACAAAGACATCTATCCCAGGGGCCGAGATACACGAGCATCTTTGTTTCTCATGCTATACCATAGCCTTTCAACCAGTCGCCTTACTCATCTCTATGAGTTGAATCTCGGGCTACAGTCACGCGCTTCTTGCATGCAGATGCTTTCCTATAGCTCTTGGCCGCTTTCTTCTGGTGGTTATCTGATTTCCTCCCTGATACAGTAGATCAGCCTTAGCGCTTTCCTATTAGATTGAATAGACTTTCGAAGGATACACCTCTTGTCGTATGCTGGGCTAAGGATCCCTGAAGCACTATCCTATTAGCTATAATCCCTTTAGCATCTCAACAAATGAGGATCCCTTCCACTCTCGTGCTTCAGAGCTGCAATGTCACATCTTCGCACCTAAGGGAACATGCTCAGATGTCAGGAGTGTCAATGCTTAGTTATCCTCGGGTATCAGGTTATACAAGGCCTTCCATCTCTCTTTCTATTGCAATCTTTGTGCTTAATACGAGTAGATTCAGCTCAAATGTGTTCGTAATATATTGCCCATCTCACTTGCAATCAAAACCCCAAAACCCCTTAGTGAGGTTTATAAGTGCTTTGATTTGTAGGGTATAGTTGGGGTCTTATTGGGGTTAGTAGAGAAACGGAAGTTTTATGTGAATTTAATGAATATTTAATGAGTATAAGTGTCATTAATTCAAACAAATTTTATCTGCTTATCTTTGTGGTATCTCTTGAACTTAGCTCTCTTTAATGTTTCAAGTATTTCTTCTAATGATGATCTTGGATATGCTGGAGCTCTTACTATGATCATCTCAACCATTTTCTTAATCTAAGTGCATACATCTTCCTTCTTTATATGTTTAACAGCCATGCTTATTGATTACTTTTCTTGCTTTGTTCCGAAGTACGACATACTTTCCATATCGCACTCTAAAATAATTGCTCCTACCGCCCAGACATCCCACTAAACAGAGCCATTAGTCCACTTCTCTCTTATTGGGAAGTACCCAGGTG
Organism: Oxytricha trifallax; assembly: GCA_000711775.1. Lineage (NCBI taxonomy): Eukaryota > Ciliophora > Spirotrichea > Sporadotrichida > Oxytrichidae > Oxytricha > Oxytricha trifallax. The sequence goes on from ARYC01013211.1 coordinate 7,304, forward strand.
TGCCTAGCACTTTAGCTAAAGTCACTATTTCTTACCTTATTGCTCTATTGAAATCAATGACTACTATTTCGAAAGGACAGAGATTTAGCATTACATTTTCTGGCTTCAAATCTCTATGAACATACCCTAGATCATGCAGCTCTTTCACACCCTTGATCATTTCCGTGAGTATCTCATTCAAGTCATCTGGGTATCTATTATGGTAGAGATAATCTCTTAGAGTCATTTCAAATTTCTTGAGTCGTAGTGCAATAAAACCATGTCCAAGAATAACTCCATCGAGTTTAAGCAAGTTCTTGCATTACCTTTTATGAGTCTCTCTTAGTATTATGTATTCATTGGCAAACTCATTTTGATACTGCTCGTTCCTAATAAGATATTTGAAAGGATATACTTTATAAGCATATTCATCAACTACTATGAGTTTTGCCTTGTTAGGCACATCAATATGTAAATAGTTGTCAATGCAAAAACTGAGATCTACTGCATTTAATGCAAGTATATACATAGCTCTCTCTTACAAGCATGCTATATATAATTCATTAGCTGGTTGGTTCATTGACTCAAAACGTTTCTGCTTCTTAAGTCTCTCTTCCTGCTCTCTTTAAGACTCTACAGTATTGGACTTTCTCTTGGCTGGTATAAGTATTTATGTTTCTTTATCTTGCATTAAAACTCACTTAAATGATGTTTTTGCATGTGTCTTTTAACTTTAGCTGAGTGAGTGTAAGACTTCATGCAAGTCGTGCACTAATACCTGCCATCGACCTTTTCGTGCTTAAAATATATCTTAGCTCTCCCAGAGTGCATCTCTTTGATGTGCCTCTTCAAGCTCGAATCAGTTGAGAAGAAATTTTAGCATTCATCACATTAGAATTCTTTAATCTTTTCTAGTGGGAGATGTTCTTTTAACTCCTCAACATATTCGATTAGCGTTTAAATACTTATCTCTGCTATCTGCTTCCTGATATTTATTTCTAGAACAAACACCTCTGATTCAAACTCAAGAGCTTTAAGCTCTGGCTCCTTTTCAATGTATATGATCTCTGGCTTCTTAGTTTATCCAAAGTTTAGCTAAGATTACCACTGCCAAGAGAGACTGCTTTGCGATTTAAGTTAGCCGCCATGTTTAAATTCAAATTTAAATTTCTATTATAAAGCTCTAATAACCTCTCTAGTTATGTAACTTTGTATAGGAGTTGGTACTGCAACAACGATGGTTGATTCTTAGGCGTTAGACATCATATTTATGCTAAGTTTATAACTATAATTTTTCTAAATTCATGCTTAATATTTTTAATTTTGGTACCAACTTAGAAAAAATTCAGGTTGGTACTGGTACCAATTAGGTTTTGAACTATTTTGGAACTTTTCCATTAAAAATATAATTAGTTTAAAACTAGGTACTAATTAAGTTTTGGTACTATTAAATTGGTACCAATTAAAAATTAAACGAATTTAGTACCAGTACTAATTAAATTTAAACAAATTTAGTACTAATTTAATGGAACTAAATTGATAAAAATGGAGCTCCATCACTGCAGTTTGTTACAGCTTCTGCAAACTTTCTCCACGTATCTTGCAGGGTTGACCTCCTATAAGATGCCCATATTTAATAGTAAGATTTTAAACAATAGGATCCAGAAGTCTATAAGTTATAATTTGAAATTTCATTAATAGGGAGAGGAACAAAGATGGAATCACTCAATGATCAAATGAAAAGAGTCGAGGCTCAAGAAATGATATCAAGATTCAGAAGTAAGGAAGATCTCTATCGATAACTAACTTTACATGGTAAGATAACTTGATGACTATTAACATATTATACAGTTGGTTTATTCCTTCCAACGAGGGAAGGTACCAAAATTTCATTCTTAAAAGCAATACTTTGTGAGGAGAAGAAAGCTTTTAAAAATAAAGAGATTAAACTAATCGAAATTCCCAACTACCCTGACATTTCAGTCACTAATCTTTATGAGGATGCCATGTAAGATGAGGAAGTGGTAGTTTACCTTCCTACCAAGAAACAATTCTCTAATAAACTCCCAGAGAGGAACTTCTTCTTTGGTGTTCTTGGTACAATAAAAGAGGATTATCTCAGAGAAATTATTGAAGAAGCACATAAGAAACGATATTCTATTTCTCCTGAAGACTAGAAGAAGCAAGGCATACTTATAAGCTCAGCTTGGCTAGAGGAACTTAAGAAGCATCCTTATCTTTCAAGTAAGCTTTGACATACAACTTTGAAGGAAAATCTGGCACTGGTATATATCTTATGAAAGAGCATGCTAAGGTTCATAGAGAGAGAAAGTCACAGAAAATTCATGAAGTGAGCAAGAGAATTTATAAAGATGTTTAAAAGCCAGATGAAATGAACATAGATGCAGGAGCTGGCACAAAGAGAAGAAATATGGGCCCAAGCAAGCCATTATAAGAGGAGAAAAAGAGAAGCCAAACCCATTTATGGGCCAGTTTAATATGTGAATATATTCATTCGTTTAAATCTAAAACTTATTTATAAACATTCATTCTTCCCTTTCTCGCACAAATTGTTGTCTTATCTACGCTCACTCTCTTACAGCTGCTTTGAATAAAGTCTACTATATCGATGGGCAAGTCATGCATAAGATGATACAGCAGAAGCTTCTTGTAGTGAGTCTTTATTTAACTCCAGTAGAATTCTATTCCCATTAAATTAAGGGCTGTAAGGAACGTTGTATACAGTGGTTATGTTTAGGTCTTCATAAGCTTTCTTAGACTCCTTAGTCTTATGAACTGATAGGTTATCAACAAACAGGATGATCTCTTGGTTGCTATACTTCTCTCTGAGCTTATGTAGGATCTCTATATACTACTCTCGCTTAATAGAGCGAGGGTGAATCACATAACTCTCTAAGCCTGAATTTTCACTTATACCAGCTAAAATTGCATGAGTGACTACCTTTACTTTTTAGTCATAAACTTCTATGTTATCATACTTCTTGTACCTTGACTTATTAATAAAAGTGTTGAACGTAAACACAGCTTCATCTGCATGTATGAACTTGATGTTATTATCAATAGCTCTCTGCATTTAATCATATATATAGTTTAAATTATTGCTATAAAATGGCACTGTAAAATCAATCACTCTCTTAACTCTGTTGACAGTCTTGAAAGTAATACCATTTCGTCTATAAATATTGGCTATAGTCTAAAGAGAGATACGCATGTCTGGAAACTTGCGATGAAACATGACAGCTCGTTAGTCAAGAGGAAAGTGAGCCCAATACTTTAATGTCTTAAAGTCACAGAGATAGTCAATATGGACCTGTGAGAACTTTTATTTTCTTGCAGGATGTTTTCAAGAGCCTGAGTTATAATGTTAAACAGCTAACAAGCAATGATACCTGACAGTTGGGGCACTCTTGTGTAGGAGTCTTGCTATGGCTGTATAATTCAACACTGGTTTGACTTAGTCTATATTAAAACTTGTACCATACCGAAGCTTAAGCAGTAAATCTAAATATTACTCATCATAAATAGACCCTAGATTTCGCTAATTTCTATTTCTCATTTTGAAAATTGGCCTAATTTCTCTACTAACCCCAATAAGACCCCAACTATACCCTACAAATCAAAGCACTTATAAACCTCACTAAGGGGTTTTGGGGTTTTGAATGCTATAAGGAATCAGATTAACAACGCTAATTTTCACCCTTCAGCTCCTCAGAGCCTTTCGAGCATAGTAGGCATCGCCAGAGAGAGTCACATGACTATTAAACCCTTCAAAGTCGCTGGTTCTCTATGGGAGGCACGCGATGTCAATGCTAGTAACGGTATTACAGTGAATGGCAAAAAGGCCTCTGCCTCATCCTTCTTCTCCCCATTTCTTGTGGCTGTTAAAGACCCAGTAGATTTGCCTTGATGGCTGGGCAGCTGCACCAGAGATGCTTAGACATGCTACTGTCGCTCAAGTCACTATGGTCAGTTGGCCTGAAATATGGCAGTCGCCATTAATGGCAGTTAGGAATTAAACTTAAGAGTGATTTATTATATTAAAAGTCTTAAATACTCACCTTAGAAATTTGGTAGCTTTACGTTTTGTGATGGAAGCCCTTATATATATATATATATATATATGTTTCTGACGGGCGAGACCCCCCCCCTACCCGCGCTCCCGCATGAAAAAAATGACCCTCCCTCACCTCCCCCCCCCTTTATAATAAAATTTTTCAAATTATATGAAAAACATATTCTTATGCTTTGAATCATGATCTATCTAAAAAAAATCTTGCCCTGCAGGCAGCTACTGGTATTTATTATTGTATTTGATAAGCTTCACTACGTCCGTCGACTTTTTTTGATATATGCTTCTATAGGAAAATATTACAAATGAATTTATTTTCGAGTGTCATTAATTTAATTTTTATTATATCTATTAATATAAACGAACCCAAATTCTATTTAATAATTTTTTATATCTACAATTGTCTTTATTCGGCATAATACTTTAAAATAATATAATAAACATTTACACTTTTGTAAATATTTGTTATTTCATTACTTAATAAATTAAGAAATCATTTTTAAATAGTTTAAGAGAAAATTTTTAATTAAATTATTTTATACAAGTTAGAATTTTTATTCAATGAGTTCATTTTATATTTTAGTAAGATAGCTTAGCCATTTCATGAACACACTATTATTGATAAAATAGATAAAAATAGGAAATTCAAGAAATACAGATGTCTACAAGTAATTATTAAATATAGAACTGCCACTTATTTCGAATGACTTTAATTTAAATTGATTTATTTAATAAAAAAGATCTGTGCAGATTCAAAACCCCAAAACCCCTTAGTGAGGTTTATAAGTGCTTTGATTTGTAGGGTATAGTTGGGGTCTTATTGGGGTTAGTAGAGAATTAGGCCAATTTGTAATATGAGAAATAGAAATTAGCGAAATTTAGGGTCTATTTATGATGAGTAATATTTAGATTTACTTCTTAAGCTTAGGTATGGTACAAGTATTAATATAGACTAAGTCAAACCAGTGTTGAATTATACAGACATAGCAAGACTCCTACACAAGAGTGCCCCAACCGTTAGGTATCATTGCTTGTTAGCTGTTTAACATTATAACTCAGGCTCTTGAAAACATCCTGCAAGAAAATAAAAGTTCTCACAGGTCCATATTGACTATCTCTGTGACTTTAAGACATTAAAGTATTGGGCTCACTTTCCTCTTGACTAACGAGCTGTCATGTTTCATCGCAAGTTTCCAGACATGCGTATCTCTCTTTAGACTATAGCCAATATTTATAGACGAAATGGTATTACTTTCAAGACTGTCAACAGAGTTAAGAGAGTGATTGATTTTACAGTGCCAATTTTATAGTAATAATTTAAACTATATATATGATTAAATGCAGAGAGCTATTGATAATAACATCAAGTTCATACATGCATATGAAGCTGTGTTTACGTTCAACACTTTTATTAATAAGTCATGGTACAAGAAGTATGATAACATAGAAGTTTATGACTAAAAAGTAAAGGTAGTCACTCATGCAATTTTAGCTGGTATAAGTGAAAATTCAGGCTTAGAGAGTTATGTGATTCACCCTCGCTCTATTAAGCGAGAGTAGTATATAGAGATCCTACATAAGCTCAGAGAGAAGTATAGCAACCAAGAGATCATCCTGTTTGTTGATAACCTATCAGT
>ARYC01013215.1:0-10573 GCA_000711775.1 Oxytricha trifallax
TGGAGCAGTACAGAATCGTGTTCGGCATCCAACTTGTCTTTCACACCATCAGAACAATTCAGATTGAGGGCCTGTACAAGGGAGACAACTAAGAACTTATCCGATTTGTGATAGAAGACATGAACTTTAGGTATAGGCCTGCTTAAGCTTAAGAGCTTGGTTGATCAACTCAGCGCCTGTTCACAATTAAGAGTAGTTATATTTTGAGCTTCAAGTATTAATGAAGCGCAGCCTTATCAGTAAAATATATAGTCTTTAATACCTAAACAAGTTCTTTATATTTAATATTAAGTAATAATCATATAATTCTATAATAAAACTTAAGAATGAAGTCAAAGCAAACTTACGAAGCAGCACTGCTTCACCTTCAAGCACTCTGCTCATGCACCTGGTGGATACATCGTCGAGATTTACAAGGCAAGATTTTAAACATAAGTAATGGTTCTCAAGTATAGGTGATCGATGAACGCTTCAAGCGAACTTTCAAGTTCCAGGTGAATCCTCAAAGTGGATTTTCAAATGTTGTACTTCTGGAGGTTGCACAGAGTGAACCAATTGTGGTGGTAACCTATAAGTGGTGTGGCTATCATAACGTATGGATATACCCATTCAAGAAGGAGGATCCACACATGCACTCATAGTATATTAATCTTGATCCTGACGATCCTTCAGACGGTTGGTTCTTCAGCTTTGATAACGACAGTCTTATACAGGTAGAGTAAGCAATACTATTATACTATTCAAACTATCGCTTACGCGCAATTAATTTATATAGCTAAATCAAGGGAGAATACAGAAAGACTGTGAATAAGTATGATGAATAGATGAGGAAGCAGTTGACATCGCATGAAATGCCAGAACCCTAAGAATTTGTTGGAGCAGTCAGTTTTACAGTATGAATCAGAAGTTAAAAGTTTGAGTGAATAATTTAAGAGTGATTTTAAACTGCGATGATTTTATACACCATCAATAATTCCTACACTATACTAAGTAGCCTAATGCAATCATAATCATAATACCCAAATGGATAATTTATTAAAAAATTAAAATCAACTTAATTGCCTTAAATAACTTCAGCAGTAATTACACTAAGAGATGTAAAATATAATTGCTTATAACGATAATTCTATTATTTAAAACTAAAATAAACTTCTAAATTGCGCAAACCTCTCTAAACTTATCAATCTAAGTTGGTAATCATATAAGTCCCTAAAACTCAAAATGTTTGTACTATAATCAACAAACCAAAAGATCTTGAAAACAAGAAATCATTTCCATTATAGTAACTAAATCAAGTCAAATTCAATAATGATAAAAGTTTTAATAAAACAGACAATGCAGCAATATAAAACTAAACCTAATGTACCCTAATTTCAGCTTGATGATCATGATCATTTATTGTATTACAGAGCTCTATAATCTTTTCCAATTCAATTCAGTACCTATAACAAGATTAAAAAAAGGAGATTAATTATTAAGAATTGGTTTTGATACTTACTAAAATCACTGGTCCTCTCCATGATGTGTGCTGCTGATTCTATCATCTAACTCCTATAAAAAGATTAAAAGAAAATGTTTTTGATGAAGATTCTCCTCAGTAGTCCTCGGTACCCGAATCTAGGAATGAATATTAGTAGACAAACTTTCGATAAGGGGAGTACTACCGCCTCTAATGGTGTCTTTCGCTACCCACCAAGAGAAGGATCAGCGGCTTTGAATTCTAGGATTCCAATATCCTCTTGAATCGCAGCCTAACGATCTGTTGATTTAAGTATTAAGTCTTTATAATCAACTGGAGAACATTTCATAAATTTAATTATAAACTGCCTCGCTTAAGTAGGGTTTGCCACTAATTTGAATATTCGGTTCTAACTTTAGGGAAGTTTTGATTTTACGATTATTGAATTTGATTATCAAACTTGATTTAGATTTAGAGAAATGACTAAGCTTCTTAAAATCATATGGAGGTCCTAAACTAACTTAAAGGTCAACCCCAGTTGTTATTATACCATAGTACTTAAAGCTTAAAGACTATTATTATTTTGATTTTATTCTTATTATCAAAATCAAAAATTTAGGGTAGCACTTTTAATTTTTTGTTAGTAACCTTATAAACTGTTGAATTGAGGGTTGGTCAACCCAGAAATTAGAGTTGAATTCTCTAGAAGTTAGTAGAGATTGCTATATGTTATCGATTATAATCGATTAGGTAGGCCTGTTTATTACTATACAGGGTGGCTAAAAGTTCTAACACTCTCTCATAATAGAGAGATTTTCTAAAAACTCAAAAAATAAACTGCTTTTACTCTTGAATGGAGGGTATACAACCATAGGCTGCGGCTGGACCCTAATGCTCCCGAGTAGAAGGAGCATGTTAAAATGATGGGGAGTATAAAATATAGGGAGGAGTCTAAAGTTAGGGCAGCAGAAAATCAGGAGGCAAAAGTTTAATTTTGGGGCCAATTTGCGAAATTTTTAATGTGATAATGAATTATGAAATTCGCTGGCTTATATAGGGCATTTTTGGAACCATACAACCTGGAGTCATACAGCCGGAGCCATGCAACCTGGATCCATACAACTTTAGGTTGATTCTTGCATAGTAGTTTGAATAAGCAGCTTTAGTACTTCTAATTGAACCCTATACATACTTAGCGATTTTTGTATACACTGGTACATGAATTTTATAGATATCTTCAGGATATCTTCCTGGAACCATACAACCTGAGGGGTGGAACCATACAACCTTGAGGTATCTTCAGGATATCTTCATCTGGAACCATACAACCTTAGAGTGGAGTCATACAACTTAGCATCTTAAATTCATCTTTATCACCCACAATCGAACTCTTATACTTAAATTCGTTGTTACTATGCTATATTACATGATTTGTGGTGGTATGGAGGTATAGGGATGAGAGGGGTATCAAAATAAAATTTTGATTCCAGAGTGATTTTTCAATTCATAACCATAGTATCACTAAGAATTTAGGCCTATTCTCAAACTTAAGAGCAACACAATTGACTTACCCAACTCTTGCCTAACCATGCCAAAATCATCCAAATCATCATTAAACATCTCAGAGGCATCGAAAACATCATTAGAGTTGAAGTCAGAGCCCTTAGGCAAAAATCGATGTTTGAAGTTAGAGACTCAAACTAGCGGTTTGAAAGCTGTTATAAACTGTCATGAAAAACTAAGAATTTTTGAAGTTTGGCCTCTTGTATACTAACCCATAGACATCAGATCAGCTTGTATTTGCATTTAAATATGCATCTATGTTGTATTATATCAAAACAATGTAGTGAGGCTCGCTAATCATAAAGTAAGCAGAGCTATTAGCAATATTCTCCAAAATTTTATGACTTTGAAATTTAAAGATATCTTCAGGATATCTTCCTGGAGCCATACAACCTAAGGGTGGAACCATGCAACCTCAAAACCCAAAATTTGATAAAATCTCATAATAATGAAAAATTTATGCCTAATATAAGTGCATATGAATACTGCAATCGATTGCTGTATTATCTATTCATTTAGGAGAGTGCAATCACAAAGTATAATAGAATAGTAAATTAGATTAAAGAGTATAGTGCAAGAGATTAGGTTGTGAATGTATTAGGGAAGGGATTATTAATAGTTTGCGAATTAGTCACTGACAGTTGTTTAAGAACGCGATTTCATCCTTAAAATGCATAATATGTCTTGGGTAGTCTGCTTCAATCATGCCTAAGAGTTCATTAGCAACATCTTTGATAGTGATCTTGCCAGACCAGAGTCGTTGCACTTAGCCATAGCCTCTGAATTGATTTCCATACGCTGGAGCTGCTTTCTCTTCATCAGAAAGAAATTCGTCTTTACAAACCTTCAGAATCAATTTATTTTGACCTGGCTTTAGCACTAAGTAGAGAATGAAAGCAATTGGCTGTGTTCAAGTATTCGTTAGATTGATGAATTGATTTGTCGTCTCTGGCTGCTTGCTGCACTTCATTGGAAACTACACTAAAGCCACTCCAAGGTTTGAAGAGTTGATCCTTTTTGAAAGCTTAATCTAATCCAGCAATCAACACTTTCATATTGAAGGAAGATGGCCCAACTAGATATCTCATTATGTTTTGATGAGGAGCGAATATACCTCGCTACATTAGTTCCAAATTTGCAATACATACTCCTATAGCTATCCTTAATCTGTAAGCATGCTTGACCTTTGATGCGTTCATCAGGAATTTCCCAAGAGGTTAGAATTTCTAGTTTATTCTGAAGCTTTAAATGAATAAACTTTCATCACTGTCAAAGAAAAGATTTTGGCAAGGCAGAATGAACTTGGCGTCTTTATGGTCTTTTAATAAGTTGAATTCGTGATTTGCTCTATTCTTAGCGTGCTGCCCTAAATAAAGCTTCAACCAACTGTAAGATTAATAGTTTTGTGTATCGTTCATTTGGAAGACTATCTCTTTGGTTGTTTGCACATACATTATCTAGATATTTTCAAACCCCAAGAAGTTCAAGAACTTTGCAAGAGTCTTCACGTAATCGTCTTCATCGTCTTTGAATGATAAGATACCCTGTTTTATGATTTGGTTCATTTAGTTGAAATACTGAAAGTATGAAGCTGTACTATTATTATTCAGCAGGTCTTAGCGCCCAACACCAAAATAACTCAAGTTTGACTCAGAGTTTAGTCTTAAATTTAAAACTTTTGCATTATCAATCCAAGGTTCAGAATTTGACTTTACTGATTGCGATCCATGTCTTGCTTGCTATTCTTTGCTGATTGTACCTTCTGTGGTGTTATCACGCAATCAACTTTTGAATGAATGCCAAAGTCGACTTCATCTTCTACTGCTTTTATAGTAAACTGTTGAAATACAGCAGCATGATTCAGATTCAAGACCAAATACTTCATTAGCTAGGTTGATTTTAAATAAGGAATCTAAAGATTGAACACAATGCAAGACAAGCTTTTAGATTGACTGTTGGTATTAGCATAGTTTATCTTAATGTTGAACAGGATAAGTAACATGCTGCAATATTTATCAATAGCGATGTTGTTAAAACCTCTAATGATTCTCATACATCTATACTCATCCCAGTGATTACAACAAGAGTATCTGACAATCCAGACTTAGTTCCATTTTCAACACCATAACCAACGACTGAGATATCGTGGACTATATTCTATTCATTAATGGATCATAACATATGCAGGGGTGTCGTATCGCAAGTGCCAAAGCAATTAATTAAATTTTGGAAAAGTTGACAGTTCTTGCAAAAGTTGATTGGAGCTCATTCAAAACCATTGAAGATGAATCATAGTTAGAGCAAGTATCATCAGTGATCTCAGATTAGTGCATGAATTGATAGGCAGCGATAGCATCGCAAAGATAAACTCCTCATATATGTGAACTACTCTTCGTTACCGCCAATTAAACTGGTATCTGTTAATTTTTATTATATAATAGACTAATTAATCTCAAAGTGTGATTTATATGATTTATATTAATTTTTAAATAATAACTTAACAGGCAGAGGTTTATAATGGTAGATTAGTCTAAAAATTATCACTTTTGACATCGATAAGCATGCCTCCCTATTATTGGGTGTATAATCTGAGAATCCTTATGATTATGCTGGATTTCATTATAAAAATGGTTTTCAACTAATTTTGATGGATAAATATGATTCTACTATATGTTTTAATTGAAAGCAGCCTGCGGAAGATCCAACACTGTATGTTGGGTCTTGCTTTCAATTAAAACATATAGTAGAATCATATTTATCCATCAAAATTAGTTGAAAACCATTTTTATAATGAAATCCAGCATAATCATAAGGATTCTCAGATTATACACCCAATAATAGGGAGGCATGCTTATCGATGTCAAAAGTGATAATTTTTAGACTAATCTACCATTATAAACCTCTGCCTGTTAAGTTATTATTTAAAAATTAATATAAATCATATAAATCACACTTTGAGATTAATTAGTCTATTATATAATAAAAAATTAACAGATACTAGTTTAAATGGCGGTGACGAACAGTAGTTCACATATCTGAGGAGTTTGTCTAGCAATGCTATCGCTGCCTATCAATTCATGCACTAATCTGAGATCACTGATGAATACATTTTTTTTTTTTTTTTTTTTTTTTTTTTTTTTTTTTTTTTTTTTTGTTTTTTTTTTTTTTTCTTGCTCTAACTATGATTCATCTTCAATGGTTTTGAATGAGCTCCAATCAACTTTTGCAAGAACTGTCAACTTTTCCAAAATTTAATTAATTGCTTTGGCACTTGCGATACGACACCCCTGCATATGTTATGATCCATTAATGAATAGAATATAGTCCACGATATCTCAGTCGTTGGTTATGGTGTTGAAAATGGAACTAAGTTCTGGATTGTCAGATACTCTTGTTGTAATCACTGGGATGAGTATAGATGTATGAGAATCATTAGAGGTTTTAACAACATCGCTATTGATAAATATTGCAGCATGTTACTTATCCTGTTCAACATTAAGATAAACTATGCTAATACCAACAGTCAATCTAAAAGCTTGTCTTGCATTGTGTTCAATCTTTAGATTCCTTATTTAAAATCAACCTAGCTAATGAAGTATTTGGTCTTGAATCTGAATCATGCTGCTGTATTTAAAAGCTTACTATAAAAGCAGCAGAAGATGAAGTCGACTTTGGCATTCATTCAGAAGTTGATTGCGTGATAACACCACAGAAGGTACAGTCAGCAAAGAATAGCAAGCAAGACCATGGATCGCAATCAGTAAAGTCAAATTCTGAACCTTGGATTGATAATGCAAAAGTTTTAAATTTAAGACTAAACTCTGAGTCAAACTTGAGTTATTTTGGTGTTGGGCGCTAAGACCTGCTGAATAATAATAGTACAGCTTCATACTTTCAGTATTTCAACTAAATGAACCAAATCATAAAACAGGGTATCTTATCATTCAAAGACGATGAAGACGATTACGTGAAGACTCTTGCAAAGTTCTTGAACTTCTTGGGGTTTGAAAATATCTAGATAATGTATGTGCAAACAACCAAAGAGATAGTCTTCCAAATGAACGATACACAAAACTATTAATCTTACAGTTGGTTGAAGCTTTATTTAGGGCAGCACGCTAAGAATAGAGCAAATCACGAATTCAACTTATTAAAAGACCATAAAGACGCCAAGTTCATTCTGCCTTGCCAAAATCTTTTCTTTGACAGTGATGAAAGTTTATTCATTTAAAGCTTCAGAATAAACTAGAAATTCTAACCTCTTGGGAAATTCCTGATGAACGCATCAAAGGTCAAGCATGCTTACAGATTAAGGATAGCTATAGGAGTATGTATTGCAAATTTGGAACTAATGTAGCGAGGTATATTCGCTCCTCATCAAAACATAATGAGATATCTAGTTGGGCCATCTTCCTTCAATATGAAAGTGTTGATTGCTGGATTAGATTATGCTTTCAAAAAGGATCGACTCTTCAAACCTTGGAGTGGCTTTAGTGTAGTTTCCAATGAAGTCCAGCAAGCAGCCAGAGACGACAAATCAATTCATCAATCTAAAGAATACTTGAACAAGCCAATCGCTTTCATTCTATACTTAGTGCTAAAGCCAAGTTAAAACAAATTGATTTTGAAGGTTTGTAAAGACGAATTTCTCTCTGATGAAGAGAAGGCAGCTCCAGCGTTATGGAAATCAATTCAGAGGCTATGGCTAAGTGCAACTACTCTGGTCTGGCAAGATAACTATCAAAAATGTTGCTAATGAACTCTTAGGCATGATTGAAGCAGACTACCCAAGACATATCATGCACCTTAAGGATGAAATCGCGTTCTTAACAACAGTCAGTGACTAATTCGCAAACTATTAATAATCCCTTCCCTAATACATTCACAACCTAATCTCTTGCACTATACTCTTTAATCTAATTTACTATTCTATTATACTTTGTGATTGCACTCTCCTAAATGAATAGATAATACAGCAATCGATTGCAGTATTCATATGCACTTATATTAGGCATAAATTTTTCATTATTATGAGATTTTATCAAATTTTGGGTTTTGAGGTTGCATGGTTCCACCCTTAGGTTGTATGGCTCCAGGAAGATATCCTGAAGATATCTTTAAATTTCAAAGTCATAAAATTTTGGAGAATATTGCTAATAGCTCTGCTTACTTTATGATTAGCGAGCCTCACTACATTGTTTTGATATAATACACATAGATGCATATTTAAATGCAAATACAAGCTGATCTGATCGTCTATGGGTTAGTATTCAAGAGGCCAAACTTCAAAAATTCTTAGTTTTTCATGACAGTTTATAACAGCTTTCAAACCCCTAGTTTGAGCCTCTAACTTCAAACATCGATTTTTGCCTAAGGGCTGACTTCAACTCTAATGATGTTTTCGATGCCTCTGAGATGTTTAATGATGATTTGGATGATTTTGGCATGGTTAGGCAAGAGTTGGGTAAGTCAATTGTGTTGCTCTTAAGTTTGAGAATAGGCCTAAATTCTTAGTGATACTATGGTTATGAATTGAAAAATCACTCTGGAATCAAAATTTTATTTTGATACCCCTCTCATCCCTATACCTCCATACCACCACAAATCATGTAATATAGCATAGTAACAACGAATTTAAGTATAAGAGTTCGATTGTGGGTGATAAAGATGAATTTAAGATGCTAAGTTGTATGACTCCACTCTAAGGTTGTATGGTTCCAGATGAAGATATCCTGAAGATACCTCAAGGTTGTATGGTTCCACCCCTCAGGTTGTATGGTTCCAGGAAGATATCCTGAAGATATCTCCAAAATTCATGTACCAGTGTATAAAAAAATCGCTAAGTATGTATAGGGTTCAATTAGAAGTACTAAAGCTGCTTATTCAAACTACTATGAAAGAATCAACCTAAAGTTGTATGGATCCAAGGTTGCATGGCTCCGGCTGTATGACTCCAGGCTGTATGGTTCCAAAATTGCCTTATTTAAGCCAGCGAATTTCATAATTCATTATCACATTAAAAATTTCGCAAATTGGCCCCCAAAATTAAACTTTTGCCTCCTGACTTTCTGCTGCGTTCTACTTTAGACTCCTCCCTATATTTTATACTCCCCATCATTTTAACATGCTCCTTCTACTCGGGAGCATTAGGGTCCAGCCGCAGCCTATGGTTGTATACCCTCCATTCAAGAGTAAAAGCAGTTTATTTTTTGAGTTTTTAGAAAATCTCTCTATTATGAGAGAGTGTTAGAACTTTTAGCCACCCTGTATAGTAATAAACAGGCCTACCTAATCGATTATAATCGATAACATACTAGCAATCTCTACTAACTTCTAGAGAATTCAACTCTAATTTCTGGGTTGACCAACCCTCAATTCAACAGTTTATAAGGTTACTAACAAAAAATTAAAAGTGCTACCCTAAATTTTTGATTTTGATAATAAGAATAAAATCAAAATAATAATAGTCTTTAAGCTTTAAGTACTATGGTATAATAACAACTGGGGTTGACCTTTAAGTTAGTTTAGGACCTCCATATGATTTTAAGAAGCTTAGTCATTTCTCTAAATCTAAATCAAGTTTGATAATCAAATTCAATAATCGTAAAATCAAAACTTCCCTAAAGTTAGAACCGAATATTCAAATTAGTGGCAAACCCTACTTAAGCGAGCAGTTTATAATTAAATTTATGATTGCTTTCTCCGGTTGATTAAATAGACATAGTCTTAAATCAACAGATAACTAGGCAGCGATTCAAGAGAATATTGGAATCCTAGAATCAAGCCGCTGATCCTTCTCTTGGTGGGTAGCGAAAGACACCATTAGAGGCGGTAGTACTCCCCTTATCGAAAGTTTGTCTACTAATATTCATTCCTAGATTCGGGTACCGAGGACTACTGAGGAGAATCTTCATCAAAAACATTTTCTTTTAATCTTTTTATAGGAGTTAGATGATAGAATCAGCAGCACACATCATGGAGAGGACCAGTGATTTTAGTAAGTATCAAAACCAATTCTTAATAATTAATCTCCTTTTTTTAATCTTGTTATAGGTACTGAATTGAATTGGAAAAGATTATAGAGCTCTGTAATACAATAAATGATCATGATCATCAAGCTGAAATTAGGGTACATTAGGTTTAGTTTTATATTGCTGCATTGTCTGTTTTATTAAAACTTTTATCATTATTGAATTTGACTTGATTTAGTTACTATAATGGAAATGATTTCTTGTTTTCAAGATCTTTTGGTTTGTTGATTATAGTACAAACATTTTGAGTTTTAGGGACTTATATGATTACCAACTTAGATTGATAAGTTTAGAGAGGTTTGCGCAATTTAGAAGTTATTTTAGTTTTAAATAATAGAATTATCGTTATAAGCAATTATATTTTACATCTCTTAGTGTAATTACTGCTGAAGTTATTTAAGGCAATTAAGTTGATTTTAATTTTTTAATAAATTATCCATTTGGGTATTATGATTATGATTGCATTAGGCTACTTAGTATAGTGTAGGAATTATTGATGGTGTATAAATCATCGCAGTTT